>PVKA01003953.1:18252-104247 GCA_004027165.1 Ctenomys sociabilis | reverse complement strand
ATCCATGCCTTCTTTGAACCCACCTGAAATTGGGAGTTCTAGCTGGAGTAGTCTCGATGGGAGGAGATGCACTCCCCTCTGGCCACACACACCAACACCTCTCCCCAGCATCAACCACCCCAGGATCCTAAAAGCCTCCAGAGTCAGTGGATTCTGCTTCTTAGTTGTGCCCAGAGTCTCAGGAGCCTCCAAGCCTATATATCTTCCCTAAGTAGCCCAAGTTGGTCCAACCCTGCCCACAACTGCCCAGGAACACCTGCCAAAGAGAAAGGAACAGGCTCCAATCCCCCCTGGTTGCTTCTTTTTTGGGCACCACCACCTGTTGTACCAGCCTTGCCCTCCAGAAGCCTCTCCTGGGTATCTTGCTTGTATGGTGCACCCAGGTAGTCGTTTTGCTATGTTTTGTTCCACCTGTCTGGCCTCTTGTTCAGTTTGTACTGGCTTTTGTTGCTGTGGCCATTGGAGAATGACACTGACTGACTGGCAGTCATCAATGACTCCAGATACCAGTGTCATCCAGCCCTACCCTGCCCAGCTCCCCTGGAGGCTCACCACCACCTGGTTGCTGTCTTCTCTGGCTCAAGTGCCACTGGCCTCCCCACAGCTGATCCCCAGCCGCTCCTGGACCAGCCTCTCTGCATACATGCTCCACTTGTCTCCAGGACTCTACTGTCACACTGTGATGACTCATGACAAGTTCTTGACTGCTGCCCTGGGAGCTCCGTGGTTCTTGAGGTCTCAAGTGACTCAGGATATGCAGGATCGTGTAAGCACAGTGGTGATAGGATAGAGAGTCTGAGGGGTAAATGGCAGCCTGGGAGGGGCCTTCCTCAGGAACAGGGGTGCCATCTCCCTCTTCCTCTTCCAAGGGGATGTTGGCCTGGGTGGGTGTGGAGGTCCAGAGGTTTGTCCTGACTCCTGACTTCTGTTCTTCCAGGTCTTTTGCCTTGTCATAGTTCAGCACTTTCCCCTGGTGGTTGACAGCCTGCCACTGTTTAAAGATGTGATACACAGAGGGTACCTCATGGACGATGAGACCTATTCACACCATGTCCATAAAGCTATACATCCCGTAGCATATCTGGAAGAGGAGGTCTTGGCACTGCCATTTTGCTGAGGGACTAAAGGGTGACCAGATGAGCCAAGAGATACTGGCAGTGAGGAAGAGGGAATCCAAGATGGTGGCTGCAATCTGAACCTTCTTGATGACTGTCAGAGAGATGGCCTGCCAGTGTATTTCTTCTGTTCCAGCTCTTGGCTTTAACTTGGTCCTTCTCACTGCCCACACCATTTTCTTTACTATATCCCATTCACTCCTGCCATTGGTCTTTCCTTTATTTTCCTCCTTTATTTTTTTTTCTTTTCCTTCCCCCTCTTTGTTCTCTTCCTCTCTCCCTTTCCTTCTTTGCTTCCTTCCTCCTTTCCTCCCTTCTCTCACTCTTTCCTCTGATTCTCCATATTTTCTGTCTTCTTAGATCTAATTCTCTCACTGTGCCATACTCCTCCTATTCTGGGGTTTAAGAGAAAGCAAATCCTCCTCACCTCCTGACCACTGGCCACTCCCAGGTTCCAGGAAATTTTTATTTTGTTTAATGAAATTTTGTTCATTTCTATTTTTTTTTTACTATTTTTTATTCTCTTAAAAAAATAGTCATGCATGGTGGCATCCCAGCACTCAGGAGGCTGAGTGAGGAGGATTGTTGAAATTTTGAGAACAACCTGGGCTACAAAGTGAGCTCAAGGCTAGCTTGAACTGCATAGGAAAACCCTGTCTCAAAAAAGACTAAAAAAAATAATAAAAAGTGAGGAATACATGAGTAATAGTCCTTATAGGACATACCATTTTGAAGTAATTTTTGTCATGGAAAAAATCAATATCTTTTATATAGTTTTCTTTCTTACCTCAACAACTTAAATATGCTTTGGTTTATTTACTTCCTCTATTATGCTGCCCCTTGACTCCTCCTTTTTATTTCACACCTCTCTGTCAGATATTAGGAAGTCCATTAAAAAGAAAGAAATATTAACCTTCATTTTTTACATGAGGGCAATAATGAAAATCTACACTCATAGTTTTTTTAAGCCTTCCTTTAGCATCATTTACTTTCTATTTTTCATTGCCTCTTGCCACATATAGTGTGAACAGTTCATTAGCATAGTGAAAAACATATGTCAGCTGGAAGATCATGCAAATCGTCAATCGTATTCAAAAACTACATTCATATCCATGAAAATGTCACAGCTTCTCCGAGATTAAGTTTATACTTAACTTTGAAACTATATTAAGTTGACCTTTGAAAAGTTATCAAAGGAGACATAGAGTTTATACTCCTTTCCGACTATTACTTTAATGAAAACTCATTCATGCTTTTCATGTGATCATCTTTGCATATGAGGGAACAACCTTGCATACACCCTTCTGCCCAAGAAAAGTCAGCTCTCTTGCAAGGAGAATGAGTATGTGGATGTATTTTAAGGCAAAATCCATTAAGTCAGGCACATACATGATTAGCATAGATTACATGCAACTACTTCAGTAGATGAATACTTCAGATGTTCTCACCTTAAAGGACTTGGGTTTCCTCCTTCCTAATTTTTCACTATATGATAATCAAATTTCTGGGTTATTAACTACATGGTTAGCATAATGATTACAACTATACAAGAGGTATTCTGTCTCACAAAACCTCCCAAAACATAAGGGAAGTCAAGGAATCACAACAAATGAACCATTATATGCAGGGATGTGTGAATTTGTGTGTAGGTATGTGGTATACATTTGTGTGTGTGCAGTGTCTGTTTGTGTGGGGCTGTGTATTTGTGTTTGGGTGTTTGAGTGTATGCTTGTGGGTGTATGGTATTTGTGTGTGGGTGTGTGGTATGTATTTGTGTGTGGTATGTATTTGTGTGTGGTATGTGTTTGGGGGGATGTGGGAGTATATTTATGCATGATATGTAATTGTGTGTATTTGTGGGGAGGTGTGAGGATGTATTTGTATGTGGGTATGTGGTGTGTAGTATGAGGCATATGTGGTGTGTATTTGTGTGTATGCATGTATGTGGTGGGGGAGTACTTGTATGATATAATGTTTGCTCTGAGAATGGTAATTCTAATTCAGTACCACAGGTTTCTTGTCTGTGTTCCTATGGTCTCTATTTCCATATTTTGGCTCTTGGCAACCCCTATGCCAGCATTCGGCTCAGAGAGCAGGGCTATCACTCAGGGAAATACCTGTCACTGTCGCTATTGCCACACACAGGCCCCAGCTCAGAGATTCTACCAGCAAAGTATAAAGCAGCTAGCACCTAAGTTCTTTCCAAGGGTACTGACCTCATCTGCAGTAGAACGTGGAGGACTTTGGACATGAGCACATTCCCAGAGGCAGTGGATTGGTGAACGGTATTCATAGACAGTGAATGTAGCCTAGAAGCCTTGCTACCACACAGTGGAAGACTAGCAAAGAAGAAAACCAAGTGGAGTCTGTTGAGGTGAGAACACGGACATCAGAAGATATTCATCCATGAAAAACTTACAACTTACCTTGTTGGAGCAGAGTGTGAAGCACTACCTAGGCAACTGTCGCTGAAAGAGAAGTAATTGTCTCCAATTTGGATGAGGTGACCCAATTTCCATGTACTGACATGTACAGAGATGGCTAGGACATTTTCCTTGCCCCTCCAATTGGCTTTGAGCAGTGCATATTGGTCTAGTCAAGGTAGAGAGTCTTTGAAGATAGCAGGTGTGTTTTCCCAGAATCCCCACCTGCTCCTCCTTTGTGTGAGCTAGGACCAGATGGGATTAAGAGTCCATGCTCCAGGGCTGGCCAAATAGCTCAGAGGATTAAAGCACCTGCAAGCAGGTGCAGGAGGTGGGGTTCGATCCCTGGGTCTGCCGTGCCAGCCCAGCTCCCGGGGCATGCTGAGATGGCAATTGAGATTGGGCATGGTGGCATATGCCTGTAATCCCAGCTCTTGGAAGTCTGTAAACAGGAGGATCACTATGTGTCTGATCTATTAGTGAAGGGCCAAGGAAATGGCTCAATGGAATAAGTGCTGCCCTGGCAAGTGATCTATTAGTGAGAGCATGAACACTCTGTAGGCCCTCCCCTAAAATAAAAAAATAAAAGAATCAATGTTCCACTGTATAGGTTGGAATGGAGACTCCAGATAGAGGCTATGACCTCCTGGGGCTTGAAAGATTACACATCAGAGCTGAAGCATCAACCATAGAACATTAGACATTGTCTCAGCTGTGTAACACAAATTACTCCTTCACATATCCTTCTCTGCATTCCACAGAGAGGAATGCAGGCCTCCTGCCTAGTGCAGCTCATGGAACTCATGTGCTTCCCTCCAAACTCACAGTGATACATCCTCAAACTACTCCTTCTTCACAAATGAATAAATCTTGGGCTTGATCTTGCTAATGGCTTTTGTTTGAGATAGCCATCATCATGGCTGGGCCTAGGACTCCTAGCTTCCCCATGAAGACAAATATGCCTTAGTGTCCTTATTCTCACTGTGGGTCACATGAGGTGTGGAAGATTGGAATTAACTCACTAGAATTCTAATAATTTGTCATGGGATTACAAATATAAACTTCCTGGGATACAATGAGGAAGACCAGAAAGGATTCTCTATAGAGGAGTATAAGCTGATTATTATATTTATTTATTTATAGAGCTGGAGCAAAGGCATTATTACACAAAAGGAAGTATGATGGCAAGGCAGTGTTAGAGAAAATTTGTTAGGAGATATAAATTGCAAAATAAGCAACAAATAGAATACATGCACTTAAAGTACAGTGTCTGAATTTTAAAAAAATTACCAGAGTAACTAAACAGATTCAAGGGTAAAAAAGCAAATGGGAAGATAAATTAATAGAGATTATGTGAGTTTCAAGCAGAGGAAAATTTTTTTTAAAAATGAACAAGGGCTTAAAGAAATATATGACATCACTACGCAAACCAACATATCAGAAGGGATAAAGAAAAACAAATGAGAAAAAATCCAAAGTTACTGAGAAGCTGTGACCTGCACATCCAGAAAGCTCAATTTCCTACTCATGGGAAAACACAGAGATCAACAAGTGGATCTCTGCACGCAAAAGTGAGAAAAGTAAAAGACAGAATCTCCAAAGTAGGGACTGAAAACAAACTTAAAATAGAATCTCACTCAGACTAACATCTAAATTCTCAGCAAAATCAATAAGCCAGAAGGCTATGTGTTCAAAAAAAGCAATAAACTATCAATCAAGAGTTTTCTATGTAGTAATACTGTCATTCCCAATTCAAGGAGAAACAAAGAATTTACCTAATTAAAAATAAAAACAACAATCTGGATAATTTATTGGTAATAGATCTGACTAACAAGTACAAAAGAGCATTTTTTCAGGCTGAAAGCAAGTGACATCAGAGGGCAATTTAAATTAATACAAACAGAAAATTGGTAGAGCTGTGTAATTATAAAATCAGTTTAAATGTATTTGGTAAACTGTAATGCAACCATTAAAATCATAACTCAGAAAATATAGTAAGAAAATCACTAACAAAGTTAAAATACATTAGAAAACAGTCACTGTGTATAAAAGATAATAGTAAGGGAGTGGGGGATTTGGCTCAGTGGAATAAGCACTTCTCTGGCAAGTGCAAGGGCCTGAGTTCAATCCCCAGTTCCACTACACAAAAAAAAAAGATAATAGTAAGGTAAAGAAAAAGAAAGAGACATGAGAGCATAAAAACAAAAATAGTAGATGATAGAAAATAAATACAATTACATCAATAATAATTGAATGTGAATGGAATAATTAATATCAATGGAAGCAGAAAAAAATAGATTTTAAAACATGGCTCAACTATCTACTATGTATAGGAGAAGCACTCCAGACTAAAAAATATAAATCAATTGGAAGGAAAAAGAAGACAAAAGAGACATGATTCAAGCAGTAACCATAACAAATCCAGAAGCCAGGCACATGGGCACAGGTCTGCAATCTCAGGACTCTGGGAGACTAAAGCAGGAGGATGTGAAGTCAAGCCTCACCTGAGCATTTCAGTGACTTCTTGAGAATCTGTTTAAAAACTTCTTTAATTCTCCAGAATAGGATATATATGTTATATGATAAATAAGCTTCAATACATAAAAAAATTAAAATAATACATATTCTCTGGCCATGGTTTTTGAAAACCTAGGAATCAATAACAAGGAAAAATTAGGAAAACTCACAGATATGTAGAAATCAACAGCTTCTTCAATAGCAAATAGCTCAAAGGAGAAATATAATAAAAATAATTAGGAGCCACTTTGAAATGTGTAACAGTTGTAATAAAACATAGGAAAGCTGGTGGGATACTTTAAAACAATGTTTCAATGATTTACAGCTAGCTATGTCTATATTGAAGTAGGAGTATATCAAATCAATGAATTAAACTTCTATTTATGACACTGGAAAACAATGAGTAAGATATATTTATTTTTTTTCCATTTATTTTTATTTTATTGAAATACAAATGTCAATCAGACAGTTTCAAAACACCATAACCATACAGAGTCGTTGAAATAATACATTGCAAACTGTTTGCATAATGTTTTGGTATTGTACAAGGTGCATACATGATATTATATTTACAGGTTTTTATATAGCTGAATTATATCAAAGATTCAATAATTATTTACCTAGTGGATGACCATAGCACTAAAAGCTGACATAATATCCTGTCCCACCACCAATAGTGCAGATCTTGCCTCTCATAGAATTATGTAGAAGCACAGAGTTATCTATCCCAACTGTACTGTCTATACACACACAGGATGATTTTTTCTTTCTACAATCCTTCCTTTGTCTACACCTGTCGAAAGTGGGCACTCCGTTGACATTCAACTACCTTAGGTGCTTGAACTCGACACCACAATCCAACACAGTCCAGCATTCTGCAACCATAGGGAGTTATTCAAAGAAATTGTCGACCATGTCCATTTACAGCTCAGCTTAATATTATGGGCTCACGATGTATACTTCATTTTTATACTTTTATACTTGGGGGAGATGGCTCAGTGGAATAAGTGCCTCCCTGTCAAGATATATTTAAAGTAAGCAGAAAACACGCAAAATGCTAGTGTGCACCTGTAATAAAAGCACTTGTGAGCCTGAGGCACAGGGTTCACCATGAGTGCGAGGTCAGCCTACTGAGTTCACACATAGCAAACTCGAAACTAGCCTAACATAGTGAGATCTAAAAAAAAAAAAAAAACCTAACTAAAAATGAATAAATAGGGCTGGGGAGATAACTTAGTAGAATAAGCATTTGCCTGGCAAGCTCAAGGGCCTGAGTTCAATCTCCGGTACCACTAAATAAATAAATAGTAAGCGGGAAAAAAGACTGAAATGGACATCAATGAAATAAAAAACAGAAAAGCAGATTCTTTCAAAAGATCAACAAAATTAGTACTTCTTCCTAAGGTAACTGAAAGAAAAATAGAGAAGACACAAATTACTGCAATGAGAAGATAAAATATACATATCACCATCAATCTTATGCTAATAAAAATTATATGAAAAATTGTATACCAAAAATTACACAGCATATAGGAAATAGACTAATTTATAATAAGCAAATAAATTAGACATAAAGTGTCTTTAGACACTGAATTTATAATTTTAGAAAGTAGGCATAAGCCTATTTCAATATGCTTCTTTGATGAAATTACTAAACATACAAAGAATTATTAACAACAAATTTTTCACAAACCACTTGAATAAAAAATCTTAATTTTTGAGGTATTACTGTTACCAAAATCAGACAAAAACATCACAAGAGCTGTAGATGAATATTTCTTCTAAATATGAATAGAAAAGTTCACAATGATATAATAGTTATAGTTTATATCTAAACATCCCCAGAAGTACCATGTGCACAGAATGGGGTCTGATCAGAAGAGGGGTTGTAAAGAATGTGACCTGGAAGGGTATATTCTTATAATCATCCCTTCCCTCCTCTCTTTTATCTTCCTTCATCTCTCTCCAACTATAGACTGAATCCACTGGAACTCTAGACCAAATAAACTTCTCTTTTTGGGGTCAGGTGTTGGGTATTTTATACTAGAAATAGGAAAATGACTAATAAATATACTGCAAAACCAAATACAGCAACATAATGAAAAAAAAATATAGACCAAGATCAACTAAGGTTTACCTTTAGACAGAAAACTAGTTTAATATCTAAATATTAATCAGTTTAATATATTATTTCAAAAAGTTTTTAAAACCACACAAGCATTTCAATCCATATAGAAAGAAGTATTTGAAAAAAATCAGCACCATTTCAAATTTAAAAATGCACACAAACTAGGAAGAGAAGGTAAACACTTCAGTCAAATCAGTGAATCTACAAAATTCCAATTAACATCACAATTAATAGTAAAAAAATGTTTTTTCTTTAGACTAGATTCAAAGTAAACTCTCAACACATGTATTTATTATTGTACTGATGGTCCTCACCAGAGCAACTAGACATGAAAAAGAAAAAAAATCTACATTGGAAAAAAGTAAGATAATTTCTCTTCATTTTTAAATTTTTTGTTAAATTTATCCTCATTACTAGTAACATCCTGTACTTGAAGAAATCTTAAAGAATATGTTAAATACTAATAGAATTAATAAATGTATTACGTAAATTTTTGGTACACAAGACCAATATATGAAATTTAATTGTATGCATATACATTTCTGGTAAATAATATGAGAATAAAATGAGTAGCAACTCCATTTGTGATAATATCGAAAAGAATAAAAGAAGAGTAATATTAACAAAATAAATGTCAGACAAGGAGCTGGGGAGATAGCTCAGCAGCATAAGGGCTTGCCTGGCAAGCACAAGGTCCAGAGTTTGATCCCTGGTATAAGAAAAAGAAAAAAAAAAATGCCACACATACTCTGGAAACTAGAAAAACTGGTGAAAGAAGCTAATGAAGACTGGAATAAACAGGAAAGTACCCAATGCACAGCAAAATCTCTGAATTTTTTTGATCCAAATGGGAATTCAAGAGACCCAGAAGAGTCAAAGACAAGTCTAAATGAGAAGAAAGAAACAAAATTCATGTTTACCAATAAACAATACACAGGCATTGGCCAGTGTTATATATAAAATAGACAGACAGACAGACAGACAGACAGACAGACAGACAGACAGACAGACAGACAGACAGACAGATAGATAGATAGGTAGATAGATAAAGAGACTTTTGGAGACAGACTAGATCTCCTGGAAAGCACAGATAATATCAAAGGATAGCCTTTGATTCATGTAGGATCAAAAAAATACTGCCTGAAAGAGTGTGTTCTCTGGCCCTTGTCTTCCTCATACTCTGATTAGTTACTTAGACAAGCTCAGATCAGGTCAGTCGTGTAGCAAACCACCCCACCCTTTCCATGTTCTCCTCCCATCCTGTATTTAAATTCCTGCAGTTGTCTTTCTGTTGCCTTTTTTTAAAAATCAATAAAATGCCACAAAATCTTCGTTTGAGGGCTGCTCTTTCCTGACACTCTCCTCTGCTACAGGGACATGGGTAAAGGGGATCGCTGTGGCCCTTTTTGGAGGCTAAACAGGACAGGACCCCAAGCACTCTGACTGTTGGTGCTAGCTACCACAGCCGGACAACGGCATGATGAGACCACAACAACAACTAGCATGGTACTGACATAGCATAGAAATGTAAATTAATGGAACAGAACTGAGAGTCCCAAAATAAACTCAAATGCACATATGACCAGAATTTTAACAAAGCTGCTAATATTAGTCAGTGAGAAAAGGAAAGCCTTCTGAACATATAGTGCTAGAAAAAGCATGTAGGCACAAAGCAAGATCAAGCCAGGCCCCTACTGATGTCATGTTGCATATAAAATTTAGCTCCACGGAAGCACTTATTCCACTGAGCCATCTCCCCAGCCCTATTCTATGAGAGGCAAGATCTGCACTAATGGTGGTTGGACAGGATATTATGTCGACTTCTAGTACTACGGTCATCCACTAGGAAAATAATTATTGAATTTTTGATATAATTCAGGTATAAAAAAATAAGTAAGCGGCTACACTCTTAATTCACTGATAAGAGATATCTGCTAAAATAATATCTGTAAATATAATATCATGTATGCACCTTGTACAATACCAAAACGTTATAAAAACAGTTTGCAATGTATCGATTTATCAAATCTGTATGGTTAAGGTGTCTTGAAACTGTCTGATTGACATTTGTACTTCAATAAAATAAAAATAAATAAAAATTAAAAAATCCTCAAAAAAAAAAAATTTAGCTCCCCTCAGCATGAAGACATTGCAGTCAAATCACTCACAACTGATAGACGTTTACTGTAATGGAGCACTGCTCCTAAAAATTTATATCTGTAATGAAAGTGAGTCTCAAGTTTTCAAATGTAGCACTTTAATCAGTAAGAGATACTGATGGAAGGCTGTAGTGCCATTTCAGAGACACACTGAAAGGAGAAGTATGATACTTCTTCATATGTTGTATTTCTTAGATATCATGAGCTAGTATTTAGTACATATAAAGGAAGACCTGAGATGTTATTTCATCTAAGATACATAGAAAAAATAAACTTCAAACTATTTGTATAAAATTCATAATTCTAAATTAATAATTAATTATAAATTTTAAAGTTCTGAAAAGTGAAGATTAAGATATTAATCTTATATCCCATAGGATATCTTCTTTGTATCTTTGTGATTATTTTATCTTGGAATAAAATGCAGTTGGAATGGAAACTGCATTTACATTCAGATGGGAACTTTCCAAGCTTGTCAGTAAGTTTTCTCTAACAAAATGATTCTAGAGATAAACTTCCTATAGGGAAATTATCTTCCATTATTGTGCTAGCAAATTTTCACATCAGAAAATGAGTATGAACATAAGATAATCCCCACTTCCTGAAGTTATTAATATGTCCAATATATATTAAATGTTTAAAATGGCAGTAATATTTCTTTAGATTCACCAGAGAAGAACATTTGCCTGTTATCTTTACCTAATTTTAAACTAAGCTAGTGGGTGGCAGAGATGGCTCAGTAGAATAAGCACTTGCATGGCAAACCCCAGGGCCTGAGTTCAATCTCCAGTTCCGCCATAAATAAATAAATAAATAAACTAAGCTAGCATTTTCATGACCACAAGGAACAGACATCTCCTTTCATATGTTTTCAAGTATCTATTACGCTGAAGGTGATAGGAGATCTGGAGTACAATTCTCTACAACCATAAAGATCACTTTTACAAGAGTTACTTGTTAAGCATGACTTGAATACTGGCTATCGCTGAGGTACTATGAGAAGTGCTATTACCGCAAGGTAACTTCATCGCTAACATTGTTACAATTACCATTTTCTCTATTAGCCAAGTATTTTAGATAGTCAAATTTTCTCCATACATGCAACTAATTTCATTCAGAGCTTCTGTAAATACAGTCCAGCTCATTTGCTGGCCCAGTCAAATGTCAGAAAGTATTTGGAATGCACTTCTCTAGCATTATCCTGTTTGGAAATCAAGACTTCCTAAATACTTACATAATGAGCATGAAAGTCACAAATCAAAATGTTAAACAATTAGTTTAGTGAACATTAGACTGCACGACATTTCTGGCCTCACACTTCCTATTTTCAAGAAAAACATTGTATTGATTTATTATGTCAGTGAAATGTGGCCGAGAATAATGCCCACTACTTTCATACAGGAAGATTAAGAACCAGGTCAGGATTCACTGCACTTTTCATGCACTACTTAAGGAGTATTACCACACTGCTTCAAAACCAGATGGTGAATCCAACGAAGAGTCATTGTGAAATCTAAAGACATGATTAAAATTAGCAGCAATTATATTAATAAACACAAAACTTTTAACTCCCCTGAAAAGATAAATCAAGTTTCTGATTTAACTATAAATGGGAACCTAATTCTATGTTGTGAATATACATATGGCTAACATAAGGCACGTTAGCAAGTTTGAAATTAAGAGCTTAGTGAAAGGCATACTGCACAAGTGCAAAAATAGAAAGACAGCAAATATGATACAGCTATGCACAAATCAGCTTGGCCAGAGTAATCAAAAAATCTCATAGTGCAAAAAATCAAGAGTGAAAAAGTCACTTTATAATTGTAACTGATACAAATCACAGTAAAATCACTATTGTCAAAGCATTTTATAATATGACATTTTTAAAGTAAAAAACATTCAGAACAACTAAAACTATATCAACAGTGAGATATTAGGACCTGCTTTTTCTATTTTTTTTACTATTTTTTTTTTATTTTTTTCTCATTCTATAGGGATTTTCCATCAACAACTGATGGAAAATACCTGTTCCATGTTATGTCTAAGGCATTTGATATTCAGAGAGATAGTGATGTTAAGCTCAACTACCTAAGTTATAGGGTAATAATATCATTAAGCTTCTCTTCTGAAGGTTAACAAGTTAAGTTTGTAGACAAAAAAATTAGACAAAATAAAGGGCTACAAGGATAGCTAACATTTTGGCCCTAGCCCTTCAAGGTCAGTGAAAAATGCAATGAAATTTCAAACATAGAATAAATAATAATCTTGGGCCGGGAGATGGCTCAGTAGAATAAGCACTTGCCTGGCAAGTGCAAGGGCCTGACTTTAATCACCAGTTCTGCCAAATAAATAAGTAAATAGATAGATAAATAAATAAAATTGTCCAAAGGAAATTCATAAAAAATAAATAACAACTTAAAAATAAAAAAGCTAAAAGGACTTTTCACTTGGACTCTCATAAAACAAAACTCAAAGAAATCTGCATTAAAAGTATAAATGTAAATAATACATAATGCTTTATTAATAAATTAATATAAATGACCACATGTTGAGCTGGGCATGGTGGCACATACCTGTAATCCCAGCACTTCAGAGGCAGAGGCAAGAGAATCACTGCAAGTCCAAGACTGGCCTAGGCTGCAAAGTGTGCTCCAGGCCAGCCTGAACTGCATGGTAAGATCCTGTCTCAAAATGAAAAAAAAAATTTAAAACACATTTTTCAAATTTTTATTCTGCTTGTCATTTATAGCTATCAATAATTATAATTAACATATTCAGAAAGTATACTAGTAGGATAAAATTTAGGACAACTCTTTCATTACTTTGAAGTAGGCAGGTCTTTCTAAAATAAATCAAATGCATATATATCGTCTTATGTATCTGTTAATCTGAGCAACAGATTTGACAATAAAAATGGATAATATATCAACCATTGTTAATCAGCTATTCTTATTCTGAAAATCTGTAACATATGTATTATTATATGTCACCCCATTTCTGTCACTGTTTATATTCTGTGTTTTTGCTTTTTTTATTCTTCAAAATAAAATAAAATTATAAAAAAATAAATAAAATGCTCCAAAATTGAAGAGGAAAAGAAAACGGTATTCCATTACATAGACATTAGTCTTAAACACAAAACCTCCACAGGATAAAACCATTACCATAGTAAAACTGGCAAATTTATATCCCAGAAATAAGATCCTGCTCTCCCCAATATAGAATTCTTCAGAAAGTTTAAGAAATTGAATAAAAGACTAGGAACCTAGCAGAAAAATATGCATAATATATGATCAGCAAATTAAAATTGTCCTTAAACAGCTAAAGAGGTACTTAATTTCACCAAAAGAAAATACAGATTAAAACCACATTGATACAAACCTTTATCCAAAAACTCAAACTTTTTCTATATTAAAAACTCAAACATTTCTGATATAATGTATTAATCAGGCTCATAAATTCCTCCTGAGACTACAAATTCCCTAAACTTATTTGAAGTTTGATAATAATTTTCAAATTTATAAATTGTTAGGATATAATTTTATTTTATATCCTTTAGATATAATTTAATACAAAGACAATGTTACGTATTCCAAGTTATCTATTGCAATATTGTTTGTAGTAGTACAAAATTATCAATCACAAGTGGTCTTCATTGGAAAATCATTTAATTAATTTTTACAACCATACATTGGAATACTATGCTAGAGTTTGACATGGAAAAATCTCCAATGTACACTTTTTGAAGGAGGTGATCAGAATAATAATAAAATGCTCACTTGCTTAAATTTACATTTAAAAAGCTATTTGAATATACTAAGGAAACTAATAAAAGGGTCAAATGAAAGGAGGCAAGGCTGTTATATTGTACTTCTTTTAACATTATCTGATTTTACAAAACAAGTACATTTTAATATGCAAAAATGAATGCATTGGTTTTATAGTTTTATATTTCATTGAACTAAAATGGTTGTCAGGAATCATTATATTGAAAACATCTTTTGGTATAATCACCTTCTTTTGACTCTGCTTGTAATTTTCACAGACCCAGACACACCTACGAGGAAGAAGGTCCTGATCCTCCCTGAGGCTCTCTAGATTTTGGAAACAAGCATTTCCACCCACAAGCACAACAGTGGTGGGTGCTATTAACCCTATATTTGAAGTCTGAGATCTCAGCCAAGAAGTTCAGTCTTCATTGACTCTCTACTGATAGAAAGGACAACACAAAGCTGTTCAAACAAGCCCATGTTGTAGTTTTATCTTCTGACAGGAGCCCACCAAGTTTGCTGGTAGTGCACAATATGTGGGAGAAGGCTCTATCCAGTTCTGACATTTCTCAAAGTGATTTCATCAAGTAATGCCTCCGAGGGATGAATGAAAGCTTTTTCAACTAGAACTTGAGGCAATGACAGTACAAAGCCTCGGGCAATTCCTGCTCTTGGAATGCTAAAGGTCAGTGTTAAAATTTATAACATATTGTGATCCAACAATGGAAGTTAACACTTCCATTGATATGTTCTCAAAAAGTTTCCACTTTGATGCTTCCAAATCAAAGCTTGTTTCATGATCTGGTCTTTACGGTAAGCACAGACAGAGTTATTACTGAAGTATCTATACAACCCACCCACAACTTGGGAATAGTTGGGTGTTTGGTTGTGAGCACCAGTGATGTGCCAAATTTTGAAGAAAATAGTTTTGCTGACTTTAAATTTTACTTCACTTGACAGCTGCTCCCTACTTGCTTACACAAGGCATTTTATAAGTAAATTGTCTGGAAGGGGGTTGTGATTACACACATTACCTGTTCCAATGTGTTAATTTTCTTTTAATTACCAAGAATATACACAGTCTCTCAAAATTGTTTTCTGTCACACAAAAGGAGCTGTGTTAAGATGTGCCTAACTCTACTGCATGCACCTCAGAAAAGCTCTAGAGAAGGAAGCTCCTTCTTAACTCTGCAGAGGAAAACGATGGCACAGAATTGCAAGGCATGTCTCTCAAGGCCACCAAAATCCAGCAGGGATTTAGAGAGGATGTGGTCCTGTTGGAACTGCTGTGTCAGGTGAGTGGCATCAGCCTTTGGTACTTTTTCTTCTAACTTAGCTCAGAGTAGGTAAGCCAGCTTCTTACTAACCTCCTAAGCTCTGGTCATCCAGGGCCATTTGCTTTCCTCAGAATACCTGGGCCAGAGGAACAGCACCAAATGTAACTAAGCACCATGTAAGAAGTGTTTTGCAACGTGTAGACACCTACTCACAAAGATTGGCACTTCTGTGCTGTCTACACTCCCCCTTGCAGCACGCCCTTCTGAGCCAGAGGCAGCAGAGCTTCCCTGTAATCCCAGCACACTGGGAGGAGGAGGTAAGGTGCTAAGAAGTCAGATCCCCACTGAGGCAATTTAGTGATCTAGGGAAGCCCTGACTCAAAATTAAAAGTTGAAAAATGGATTCACCCTGAGAAGTGTCCCAAGCCAAATTCTACTTTTTATTTTGAAACAGGTTCTTGTTAAATCACTGAATTGCTGGACTAGGCATGACCTTTCAAACCTCTTGTGCAGTCTCCCAAAGAGCTGGAATTACAAGCAAATGCTACCACCCCTGGCTGGGATTGATTCATATCTGCTCATCAGAGTCCCAGATGTGGGCACATCCAGTAACTATTTCTATTGATTCTTTTTTTTTTTTTCTTTTTTTTTTTCTGGCAGTACTGGGGATTGAACTCAGGACCCTGTGCTTGCCAGGCAGGCACTTATCTACTGAGCTATCTCCACAACCTTCTATTGATTCTTGATGCAAGAAGTGATCACTTATACAAAACTCAAAAAATAATCACTTCAATGCTCTTCGAATTCTAAGATTAAAAAGCTTGCAAAACACCTTCTAAAAAGGGGGCAATGTGGTAGATACCAATTGAATTAACTAGATAGAAGAAAACTAATGTTTGCATGGAAGTGGAATAATAAAGCATACCATCTATTTTGCTGTTATTTATGTTGGGAAACAATAACTTTATGTAAATTAGTGGTTTAATCTGCTCAAGAAATTGATCTTCTACAGATATAAATAATCTTATAGTCTTTATCTAATTCAATTTTACAAGAAATGAACAGAAAAAATATTTCACCCGGTAAATAGGCCGGAGTGCTTTGTTTTAGTTAAAACAACTCTTGGTAACAGCAAAAATTGTTTCTAGACAATAAGTCGGTGTTTTATTTTAGCTTGCCAATGCAATACAACATCCAGGTGTACTGGCTCTGCAGCTCATTTATTGTATTATATAGCAAGTAAACAGAATTTCCTCTGCAGGCGAACAGTTGTAGCTCTGTGTCTTTCCCAAGATATTAAATTTGAACCTGTTTACAAATATAAGCTATACATAATTCTACAATGTTGTTGGAAGATATATATATATATATATGTATATGCATATATATGTATATATATATTTATATTTGTATAATTTATATATATTATATATAGTACTAATATATGTTTATATAGTTCTATTCTTCCACAGATAAGCTAATACTTATGCATTATGTATAAATATACAAATATACATAATACACTTGCCTACTAAATTAAAGTTGCATTTATATATTGCATACACATGCATATATATAGTCATATATATTTTAGAGATAGTATGAAAGAATATAATTTTGTAGCTAGATTGAACTATAAATAAGCCTCAGTTTTATATTATACACTGGTTAGGACAATTTGGGACAATTACTCAACTTTTCTTAGACTGTTTACTTATGTATAAAACTGGAATAATTATTCTGAAGATATTTGAATTAATCAAATGTTTAATATAAAATGGTCATCTTAAATCAGAATGGCATCTGGCTAGTTACTAATCAGTGAGGAAAGCTGATGTATCACTGGAATAAATTGGAATGAGTGATAATGTTCAGCTGAGGTGCCAACAATTCCTTGTGAAGTAGCCATTTATAGTATTTCAACACCCTCAAAAGTAGAGAGCGCCCCCTAGCGGAAATTTTATAATTACTCCTTGTAGAATAGACCCTTCATGAGGCACCACCTTAACTAGCCACGCAGAATAAGGAAGGGACAGCTGACATAGCCTAAGGCTTGCGGCTACCTGCATTTGAAAATTAGAAGCAAGAGATTGTGACATATAAAGTAGTTTTTCGGGAAAGAATAGTTTTTATTATCTGAATTGTCAATTTTGCAAAAAATCATAGATAATCATTTACAGAGCTTAATGCTATAGTGTAGAAGTGATTCATGTAGCTGTGTTATTTCTTATCACTGAATGACTTCTTTCTCAACTCAACAATCCTGAGTCAGGTGTTATTATTACCACTTTAGCTGTCAGATAAGAAGTTTGGGGTATGAAAATTTCAGCTATCACCCAAGATCTGACAGAAAGTCACAATATTAGAGTTAACACTTTAGACCCTTGCTTTTAACTTTGATGTCTGTCACCCAGAATCTTTTGTCATCCAGAAAATCAGAAACCTGGAAAACAATCAGAAGGCTTCAAAGAATTGGAAACGTTTTGATAACAGAAGCAGACAAAAGAAAATTAAAAGATAGTCTCAACCAAATTGGAAGCTCCCACTAAACTCATCTTGAGTGTCCGCCTTAGGGTCTGAATGATAAGACAGTATAACAAAAGATAATTCTAGGCAATTTAAATGCTGTTGATTAGACTAAAAAAAAACCCTTATTTGAAACATATATATTCCATTTTATTAACAGAAAATAAGTCTCTGTTAGAAAATAGAGTAAATATTATAACCCTGTCATACAGACATCAGATTTAAAGGGACCCTATCTATGTTCATTGCCTCACTGTGTATTCAAGTTCCTGCTAGGAGCTTGGCCCACAAAAGACACTATAATCTAATTTCCTGCCACTTATTTCTACCTTCTAAAGTCATTTTGCATTTATCTATAGCCCAGAATATTTTCCTTTTTTATTGAATTAACAAATCAATTAGCATTTTTTGAATAAATTAAAGACACCCTCTATATATTTGTTTCCTGAATCTTAGGGAACATTTTTTTTAATACTGTAGTGTCTCTTCTGATACAGAAGGGAAAGACTAGTGATAAATTATTCCTGCTTGGTAAGAGCCATAACCCAAAAAAGAACAGGACTGGAATAACCATCAAAGAGATTCCTCGCCTCTAGTCATGACAAAAAGCTTGTTCCCCAAAGTTAAATTCCTTAACTCCTATGAAAAGTAGTGAAATAAAAGCAACAGTATATTCCTAGAGAGAGACTGCAAGGTCTGTTACAACACCAAAGATCTTCTCACATTCCTACTTAACTCACTTGTTAGTGCTGTATGGAAAGGAGATAGGTCTTGAAGAATGACAATGTACTACTACAAACTTAATTAAGAAGCAATTACAGGGGACTGGAAATGCAACTCAGCATCATCAAGTTCAGGAACTCAGTGCCTGATACTGCCAAGTAACTATAATAGCAGCTGTATTTCCAAATGTCCCATTTTTGGAGTACATCAACAGTTTTAGGTTTTTGTTTTTGTTTTTTTTTCTTGCTTTAGGTTTATCTTATATTTCATGTCTGTACATCTGGGTCACCAGAAACAGTAACACATTGCAGTATTCCACCTTAGCGCTGTATTGCCTTGATCACTGTCTGGTGCTAACACACAATACCTGACACAACTTCAAGGAGAGAAGTTTATTTTGGCTTATGTGTTCAGTACATGACTGGCTTAATACAACACAAAAAGGGCATGGACGAAGGGTCCCAGCAGGCATGAGCTGCTCACATCACAGCGAGCAGGAAGCAGACAAAGAATAGAGAAATTCCAGGTTCACACCCAACACTAGTGCAGTCCACCAAGCACTGGTTTTCTTCTTTGTGCTACAGGACACGATGCAATTTCACAACACAAATATTATTCTAGAAGATTAACAGAATTGAAAAAGGAAGAGGAAAACATAAAAAGCAAAAAGTGAATAAAAGCAGTATGCTAAGTAATTCTGGTTAGCAGCAAGTAGAAAATACTTGCCAAAAGTGAAGAGAAGCCCAATAAAACTTCATATTTGTGAAATTTCTAGGGCATGACAATCTGGTGCATATTAAAATATCTTTTATCAAGTGGAGAAAATGTTTCTGTACCTGATACCAGTAATATGTAAGAAGTGGGCCTCGGAATTTTGATTGCAACTGATATATGACTTGGGCATTTACTTCTATTCATTTATGAAATACTCCAACGCACTTCTGGTTTCCAGTCAGACATGAATAAAAAGAATGCTCTGCAACAGAACCAGTCTACCATTCAGCATGGGCTCCAGCAGGGGCCAGCGCATTCTGCAAATCTAACAAACAATAGTCAATGCATCCTTCCCAGTCAGGAACCCTAAGGGAAATCTTTGGCAGGCCTTTACAAAAAGAATCAGTGGAGAAAGGTAAGCTTTTTCTGCAGAAAGCCTTTCTCCTATTGAGAAAGAGCTTGTCCCTTATTACAGGGTCCTACTGAAGTCTTAGTATTTCCCCTCAGATAGTGATGTGGTATTGAGTTCTCATATTAAAGAGGGTGTTGCCTGGCCCATTGAGCCATATGGAGCATTAATCAGATGGAAGCAAGAGATTCATTTTCCACCACAGTCAGAAGTTGTATTAAAATTAAATCAAATTCCATGGTTCCTCCTTCTGCCACATGCCTCCTTTCTCCTGTGGACTACAGGACAATTTGTTCTTTATTCTGTAATTATGTGAACTTCAAAATGCAGCATGACAGGTGATTCTAAAATCTAATGGAGACAATGTTTCCAGTGCAAAAACTTCAAGCTATTCACCTGGCTGTTCATTTTACCTGGACAGAGAGATGAACAGTGGCACACATGTGAGTGATGAGTGGTGGGTAAGTTTGGCTGGATGGTCAGCGCCTTAGGAAAAACATGACTGAAAAAAATCAGTAACAAAGTGAAAGAGAAGGTACATGCAAAGACTGCCAGATGAGCAAAAAGAATATTTTGTCTCATATAAATGAACAGAAAAAAAGCAACTTTTTAAGAGAAGTATCTTACTATTTGCTTGTACAAGGTAGCCCATTCTCTAATCCACATAACTGTCCAGTTGGCTCATGAAGAGAATGATCACGGAAACTGAGAGCATCTGCGCAAGCACAGAAACACAGACTTCCACTCAGGGACCAGATTTGGACAAGACCAGAGATCCTGGAATGCCCCACTCACTCCCTGAAATAGGAAGCCAGCCACCTGGTACACTATGCCTTCCCTACCTTTAGTGTTTCTGTTAATGCCACCACCTGTGAATTTATAGCATGCCTTTTCACCTTTATAGTATCCTACATAGTATTATTTCTGAGAGAAAAAAAACAAAAACAAAAACTTACTTTATACAAATTAAGTCCAATACTGGGCTCATATTCACGGAACTCACTGGTATCATCATGTCCCGTTCATCCTCAAACAGCTGGTCTAATAAACTGTGGAATGGCCTTTGGACAATTGTTATGGCACCATCTGGATAAAGTCTTTTAAAGGGCTAGAATGATGTTTCTCTGGGTGTGAGATATTCTCTGAATCAGTTGTAAAAATGCAGTGATATTTTTAGTACATTCAGGATACAGGAGCCAAAATCAACAGATAATGGAAATGGCATTTATCTTATTATCCTAATAATTCCACAGGAAAAGCTGTTTCCTCCTCCTACAACTTGTGGCTTTGTTTATAAGTATTATTTCTCAAAGGCAAAATGATTTCGTGAGACTTTAATATTGTCCTGCACCCTAGGAATACCACTGACATGGCTCATTTCCCAGCATCTAAGCACTTACCCAAACTCATGCCACCAAAACAATAGGCACAGGGCAGTATCTCTCTGCAGAATGTCACTTAGCCTTCCAAAATTTTATAGTAAAAATTAATAGAAAGCTGCAACAACCTAAGTGAAGCAAGATGGCTTGTGGCACCAAATCTTCTGGATCAAGGATATGGGTTACCCACCACAGTCAGTTACTATAGTGAACCAAGACACATTCTGGGAACAACGAAAGTATAAAATGGAGGGAGGAAGAATGAAGTCGTAGACACTACCTGTGATTCCACAACAAGTTCTGGCCCCACAGCCAGGCATGAGTGCTCTAATAGATTAGTGTCTTCTTTGCTTCAAAGTGCATTTGAGTGCGTGTAAATGTGTATTTGTAGAGGGGTGATCTGACTTACAGTAACCTATTATAAATCCACTGTAAAATGAAGATATCAGGAACCAAAATAGTTAATATGTAATTTACCAAACCTCATAGCTTGCCAAAATAACATCTGGAAAAGTGTCTGTCTTCTACCACATGATCTTCTGGCTCACTGAGAAATGAGGCTCTGCCATTAAACACCTTTATTTCCACACATACCAATCCCAAATGATAAATGACACAGAAACACAAGATGGTGGTTTTGATACCCATTTTCTCTACAAAGCTCTTGAAAGGCTCTAAGGCACATATGTAATAATGTGGCACAAAAGTGTGGCTGACTTAGGAAATGAACAACCTAACGCAAAGCCTGGAACAGCCTGGATGTTCATATAGTAACTGTCCTCTGGGTTCTACATCCACTAAGTAGGTAAGAGTGCATTACAGTACTCCCTGTTGAGAAACGCTACTGGGAGGGCAAAGATACTTACTACCTTTAAACCAAGTAACAACAGCCAGTTACCTGGCACCCAGTAGAGGGTCACTATGTACTCTGCATTTTACACATGCTACCTTCCCTCTTCATGAATCTTGCACTTTAGGGATGATCTACTAAGAAGAAATAAATGTCCAAAGAATGGACAGAACCTGCCCAAACTGTATTGCTGAATCCATCCTCCATCTCAACTCCAAAATAAATGCTCCTTCTAGGTTAGAATACATGTTGGTGCATTCTTCACAGAAACTTCACTGAAGCTTGCCTTCACCTCACATCCACATCCCCTTGGAGACCTTTTCCTGTCTGTACACCTAACGCTAATCTTTACCAGTATGACAACCTTGTAAACCATTCACTTTCTTCCTTTATCATCTCCCAGGAAATTACAACATAGTAAAGTTTTGTTCAGAAAAATGCCAGCGCTTCACTTTTAGTCGGTATTTTCACTTGCAAGACCTTAGAACTAAAACATCCATTTAGCAAATATTTACTGTACTTCTGATTAGCTTATAAAAGATCCTATATCAATGCTGAAGCAGTAAACAAAGTCCCATCAGTCAGGTCTCCAATGGGCATTTCCCACATGGTATTTTCAATGAGAATGAAGGCCCACAATATAGTTCAGTGGCACAGTATCTGCTGGGCAAGCACAAGGTCCTGAGTTTGATTCTCAGTACCAAAAAAAAAAAAAAAGGATGAATTCACATAAAACTTAGCCATCCCACTGCTGGCCAGCTGCTAACCACAGGAAAACATTTGTTCTTCGGAATCATCTGTCCACAATGATTCTATATGGAATAAACTCAGCTCACTGGCGCCGTGTATGGAAGAGCTTAGGGTGTTTGCTCTTCTTCCTTTCCACCTAAATTAGTGGCTTAGAATTTCAGGCTTCAAGCATCCCTGGGCTTCTCACTGTACAAAAAAATTCACTAAAATGCCAATATTGCCAAATGGTGGCAAAACATTGGTTTTGGTTGCTTTCTGCATTAGTGGATACAGTGTGTCAGTGCCATAAGATCAGGTCTCCTATCTTAATAGTCTCTTCATCCCCTTTGCATAACTCAGTGCATACAGAACCAGGGACTTTCATAGTGTGGAAGGATTTCATTCCTAATACTTTATTTGACCTTTACTTCAGTCAATAAATAATATATTGAGCACCTGATATTGGCCAGAATATCATTTTGTAGAGTTCTTTGGTTTTATCAAAGGCTGTAAGAGACTATCCAAAAATCACTTTATTTAGTATGTATTAATTGAATATTAACTATTTTCCAGGTAGTGTAGTAGTTCAGACTCAGATTTAAAGCATTTTATAGTGACTGTATTTTCTTTCTCATATTCACAACTGAAATTAATGCACA
Organism: Ctenomys sociabilis; assembly: GCA_004027165.1. NCBI lineage: Eukaryota > Metazoa > Chordata > Mammalia > Rodentia > Ctenomyidae > Ctenomys > Ctenomys sociabilis. The sequence goes on along the minus strand of PVKA01003953.1, from coordinate 80,869 downwards.
ATCATTAAATATATTTGCATCTTAAAACCACACCAGATGCTGCATAGTGTATAATTTGCTGGTAAAATATGTTTTAGGTATATAATCATATTGGCTTTACCACAGACATTATAGTGCTAAGAATTTAGTGTATCTATATACAGATGTGCATACATACATATATATATATATATGAGTATAGACATACATAAGGAAAACTTCAGTGACTCATGATATGCCCAAATTGCTTAAAATTCATACCACAGCTGAGGTTTCACTTATTCCTAACAATAACAATGAAGTTATTGTCTTTAACAAAACTGATGACATATAAAGAAAACTTGAAAACTGTTTTGTAAGCAGTTTCCTCAGGGACTTTCTACTGACTGAAATAAATAGCTTTCAAGTACTCCACATGAAGAACAAAATGTAATTTTAAAACCTCAAGAATTTTAATGGCAATTTTCCCCTGTGGAAATATTATCTGTCCTCAATGCATTTATCATCATCTACATAGAATCAATCAATATTCTGTCTAGGCAGGCATTTTTTGAACAAAATTACCTTCACCTTTGAAAATGGGTGGGTATCATACTCGTCTCTGACATATGTGCAAGGGATATTTCCAGATACAGGAACAAGCACACAAAACAGTAACATCACCCATAGTAGAAATGCACTTTACAATACGGACATTTTAATGCAGAATGATTCAAAATGACCATTTCCAAATTGTTTTGTTTACCTTTAGAGAAATTTTCTAATTCCCTCTGGGAATCTGAGTTGCAATTAGTGATAGTGGCCAGAAGATGGCGAAATCTTGCTTCCTAAGATTTACTTCATGAACTTCACAAGGCTAAAGTGATTTATATTCTTCACAGTAAATCTGTATGTATTGTGCATAATGAGAAACAGGCAAGCAGAAAAAAAAAAAAAAAAAAAGAAATTTATGGAATGGTAAAAAAAATGTAAAAGGGACAATGCTAAGAAATTTTGCAGTACCATAGTGCTGAAGATTGACCCTTATTTTGAGCATACCAGAGTTATAGAGTACCTTTAAGAAGGTAAGAGGCAGAGAGAAGCACACAACCAAAGCTACTTGATAAGATTTCTCAGTGGAGTAGATGGGGAAGGTGGGGAGTAGTAGATTTCTGGCACTGGCTTTTGCAAATGGCAGCTAAGAGTAAAAAACAAAACATTCCAAAAAGTCAAAACTTCAAACTTTTTACTTATTACTTATCACTTTTCTGATAATACAAAATATTTTGGTAACTTTTTTGTTCTGTGAATAGGAACAAGAGAATAAGTTTTAGAAAATCACTGCTTGGAATTTATTCATATTTTTAATTTTCCTTCTTGGTTCATTTTATATTATGATGGATTACTCTTTACAACTATAAACTTGTTAGCCACACTTTTCACTAAAAATAAAAAGTACAGGGGCCAGGGAGATGACTCACTGGAATAAGCGCTTCCCTGGCAAGCACAATCCCCAGTTCCACCAAAAAAAAAAAAAAAAAAAAAAAGTAGTTTTAAAATAGAGACTTTATACTGACAAGTTAGCCAAAAAGTTGTTAAATAAGATTTTTCCTAAAACAGCACTATTCAAGGTACATATAATGTTCAAATGTTTCTTTCACTTAATAAATGCAATAGTCTTCAAGTCTAGTTTTTTATACTGCTTGTTAAAAAACAAAATTTTTAAGGACTGGTATTTCACCCACATATATAGAAAGGGGCACTTCCCCAAATGCAACTGAAATACACTTTTTGACGTATATTAACAGACATTGTGTTTGGATATGTTGTACACTTCTTGAAACACTCCAGAAAGGAAGACTGGCAGATATATCAGAGATGGTCCTGACTGGCTCTGCCTAGCAGTCTACCACCAGTTACTGAGTTTTTATTGGAAAGGTAGGACGAATCCCTAATAATCCCTGAAAAGGCATAATCCAAAGCTGGCCGAAAAGGCAGTGCTGGAATCAACCCAGGCGTTAGGTATGGTGACACTAAACCTGTGAGCCCTCGTCCTGGAGAAGAATATGCCACTCGCAACGGACCAATAGCTAGCCTAGGATCAAAGCTGTAGAGACTTGAATCACCTCTGTAAGAAAGAGGTGTGGTGCGAAGAGGAGAAAATGCAGATTTGTTACCAAGAGTCCCAAAACCAATCCCAGCTAGACTGAAATTCGAAGCTCCCTGAAAGGTTGCATTTTCCACATCTTCTGAGGGTACCAGGTCCCCTGTGGCAAGCTCATGTTCCTTCCCACTCAAGACTTGTTCGATGGCTTGAACCACATCTCCTTGGCAGAACTGCAGAATGCCTTCTAGCTGGCTACGCCTGTAGCCTGGAAAAATCTTGGTAAGAATGCCGAGAGGATCTCTTGGTCGTGAGGACACTGTGGGAAACCTGACAGTGCAGGGCTTGGTGCACTCACTCTCATTTCCTGACTCCAAATCTGAGGATGACAAGGACCTGGGACTGTCTTCCCCTCCTGATTGCTCCCCAGGATGGGGAGACAGGACGCTCTCAGACTGACTGACATGTTCTGAAGTAGATGACCTGAGGCTTTGCTGCTCCATGACACCCTGAGGCTTGCGGGACGAAGCCGGAAAACACTGGCGGGATTTGGAGACTGGTTCTTCATGTCCACTCTGGCCTGAGTCACATTTACTCTCTTTTGGTTCTGCAGAAGTGAAAATACAAAAGATTGAAATCCTAGAAAAACTTCCCAGAATCCAGTACTCCACTCAGAAATCATGCTGGGTGAAATACCTCGCTCATACTATAATAGTGACATTTATTCACATTGAAACATTTTAACAGCTCAAGTTTTAAAAAATCACTCAGAATTTGCAAGTGCTGGAATAGTGAGAAAATCCTGTTTCTTATGTCCCTGCAGGGTCACTAAACTAAAACTTACACTTTATAAACAGTGGAACAGGAAAACCTGCTGTTACTTAAAAGTATACATGGTTTGTTTGACCTGTCATGCAGGTTTGGGATTTTTCCAAAAATGTGTCCCAAGTTTTTGTTGATATCTATGGAGGTTTTTATTTCTACTTTTTTATAATGGTACAAATGGTTGGATTGAGATAAGAAACAAAAATAAGAATAATCTCAGTTTAAAAAGAAGTATCCTATGTCATCACTAATGCTGAATTATTTTTACATTCACATTTCAGGTGACAAGCTATCTAAAGAATGTGGCAAAATAACAAAATTCTTTGTTTCATTTCTAATTTAAGCCATAACAACTTGTGATGTAACTGTTTCAAATCATACCATAATGTGCTCTTAATTTTACCTGAAAAAGGACACAATGTCTTTTCAAAATCTTTTGTGAAAAGTGTATTTTCTTCTCTAATCTGTATGAAATATCAAACTATTTCTAAAAGAAACATACTGTATAAATCTTCAAATGTTTTACAAAAGTAATGTTATTTTATGATTTGATTATTCAAATCACTAATGCCTTCAAATTAAGAACAATTTTCTTAAAATATTTTACACAAAAAGCTGTTTTTTTCTATTTTAATATTGTTATGTGATAAAAACAATATTTCAATAATCTTTTGACTAACTGAAATGATGAAAATAATAATTACACATTTTGTACAAAACGTTCTATTTTGCTTTACATTACCTTTTACCCTAAGCATTTTATCTCTGGAAGGGTAAACTATGAAGAAGAATATCTAGAGTACTTCAATCCAACTATTTTTTCTACAAGTTTATGAATGTAATAAAGTATTTATTTGCAACCATGATTTGTAATACTGTTTTCTCCAGTTTTAAGGAGCAGTCCTAAATTAGAAAGAAATGTCTATAGATTATTTGAAAGTTAAATAATAATCTAGCACTTAGGGGATTAAAATTACATATAACTTTATCAAATATATAATAAAGGTGTTACTATTAAAAAATTACATGAGAAGAAATATTGGTAGTAATAGTGTTTGGACAGGATATCCTGTCTACTTCTTGTACTATGGATGACCACTCGGAAGATAACAATATAAAATGTATTAATTATTGAAACTGTCCTATTAATCAGCTTCAAAACTATCTCATTGCCCATAAAAAATAAAAAATTATGAAGATTTTCTGATATTTTCAACTTTAATATAGTAACTCTTTTAAAGAAGTCTACCACACAGAAATATACCGACATTAATGTCCCATTCCATTTTACTTATAATTCTTTGTGTGTCCCTCCATACACTGAAAGTCACAAAAGTTCAGCTCAGTAATTTATGCATAAAAAAATTCTGTTATGCTGCACTCAGTAAAAATATATGTAAAGAAATACCGATTGTCTTTTGTCTAATGAGAAAGTTAAATGAAAGATCTTCTTAACAGTGGATGGATACTGTAAGAAGACGGGACCAGTTTAGAAAGCCGCTAAATGAAGCGGACTTTCAAAACCTGTTTATGGGATAGACAAGGGAGGGGGAAGAAGCCCTCTGAGGCCAAAAATAAATAACCCTACAAAAAAGGGCACTTTTGTACCAAACAATATAAAAACCACACATAAATCAACGCCAAATCTCACTGCCAGATTAATGTAAAGAATTCTCATTTTCATTTCTCTTGTATGTACTTTTGCTTAGTAGCTACCCTCTCCCCCATCAGCCCTCAGTGATCTCTCAGGAGAAATGTTCAAAGTCTGTCTTGCCTTTTCATACAAACTAGAGAACAGGTGCAAAAAGTTGACGTAGGTGCACACAAAACCACCATGTGTTTCACCTAAAAAGGCCAACTGTGGTCTCCTAGGGCTGGGGATTTTCTCAGTTTAAGGGCTGTTTCTAGTTAGTAAACTACTGCGTCATTTTCATATAATGTCATGCGATACAAGCTACTTCAGACTTACACAAAGATTGAATGACATTTTCTCTGCTAACAAACTGCTATGAAATGCATAAAAATAGTCTTAGTGAAATATATATATTATATTTATTATTATATATTTATTTATTATATATTTATTATTATTATTAATATATATATATTAAATATATATATATTTATATATATATATTTCACTAAGACTATTTTTATGCATTTCATATATATATATATATATATACACACACATTTTGGCGGTTTTAGTAAACTACTTCCTAGTCAATAAACAGAAGAAAAATATCTGAAACTTCTTGGGTAAGAAAGTAGCAATATTATACTTTGAAATTTTCACTGATGATTTCCCAAGTCAGAGAAGCCCAAAAGCACTTCCTCGGGGAAGCACAACCCGCCCAGGTACAGAGCTTTCTGCACTTCCAGGGCTGGCATCCCGGGAGGCGCTTAGAGAACTCCAGGAGCCTTCGCCTGGAAGCGCCCGCCGCCCGCCTGGCCGCGAGCTCCCCGAGCCCCCGCCGCGCCTCAGCACAGAGAGCTCCCGCGGCCGCGCCCCGCAGCCGACCCAACGCCCCACCCCGCGAGCCGGAAGATGCCCTCCGGCCCGAGAGCACGCGCAGCGCAGGGCCCGCCTGCTGCCCCGCCGCGGCTCCCACCAAAAGCTCCCGCCCACCGGGGCTCCCGCGGCCGTAGCGCGGCTCTCTGCGCGCCCCCGCCCGGCCCCAGGCACTCTGCCCGCGCGCCAAGTCGCGTGAAGTCCTCCAAACAACTTTCGCTCGCTGCCGGGGCGCGTCGCCTACTCAGAGTTTCCCTTTCCTTTTAGCAACGGGTCGCCGGCTCGAGTCCGGCAGAAGAGCAGAGAAAGCGCGAGTCACCTCGTTCGCCCTCCGCAGCGTCTCGCCGGGCGCGCTCGCACACGCAGGCCGCGCTGGGGCGCTGGGCGTCGCGGGGGCCCGCGCTCAGCATCACCCGCAGCCCGCGCGCGGCGCTCTCCTCCTGCGCCTGCTGCCTGCGCAGCGCCACCTGTGCGGCCATGACGCGCTGGCGCTCGGCGATGAGGGCGCAGCGCGCGCACGCGCAGTCCCGCCAGCGGCACAGGCGCTTGTGGCCCTTGAGCGCCGACACCACGCCGTGGTTGCGGCAGCGCGCGCACTTGGGCGTCCGCGGGAAGCCGCCGCCCAGCACCCTCGGCAGCCCGGGCGCCGGCGCGCAGCCCTGCAAAAAGAGGCCGGGCTGCCGCAGGAAGGCGGCAGGGGCAGGGATCCCAGACGGCGCGGGCGGGGCGGGAGGGGGCGCCGAGGTGGGGTGGGCTCGGCCACCTTCGCCGCCCCGCGCTCGCTCCATCCCGCAGCGCCCGGCCTCCGGCGGGCCTCCCGTCCGGAGCGGGAGCCCCCGTGGTCCGCGCTGTGGCCGCGTAGGCGGCGCTGGCCGAGGCCGCTTTTGAATGTGTCGCGCGGCCCAGGGCGCCGGGCGGGGCGGGAGAGGGCTAGGCGCCGCGACCCCGCCCACGCGGCGGAGCTGTCAGGAAGGCGCGACTGCGGGGCGCTGGGAGGCCCTAGACGCCCTCACGGAGCTGTGAGCGCATCTCCCCGAAAGAGACGCTTCTCCCACTTTTTCCTAGGACTCTTCAATGCGTATATTTGTTAACCAGCCTCCTCACCTCCTTCTTATTACTGCCCTTCTAAGATTTGAACTGCTCCTTTCTCCTCTCCCTACTCATAACCTTGAAGATTGGATTCTGAGTCCTTTTTTTCTGTTCCTTTCCTATAGTCTTCAGTGACAGCGCAGTGGTCCAAATTAAAGACCGCAATGCTATTACTGGAAAAATACGTTGTTTTGAATGGGTCTTAGGAACGCATCAAAACAGTGGCTAAATAAGGCAGTGATTCACATTCATATTCTTCTTTTCCATTCTATTTATTTACACCTGCAATTTTAGATTATGCGTAATGTGTTTTGAGATACTGGCCGTCTAAAGTCACTATGAATCTCAGTAACTATTATAGGAAACAATTGAGTTAACATTTCACAAATATTTCACATTTCTATTCCACGTTATTGGGTAAGGACATTTGGATGATTCTTTAAATACGCTATTAAAATGCATTCTTGAAATATCTGCTTCATAACTTTAACGGTAAGAAAGCATCATATTAATTTTGAGCCAAAAGAACATTTAAGGCAGAAAATTCATGGGGTTTTCTTCCTTAATGAAAGGGAGAGTGTGCATTTTGTCAGCTTTTCAAGATAATACCAAGCTTCCTTGACAGGCAATTCCTATTCAGGCCTTACACTGTCAGTTAGTCATGATATTTAATATTCTCAAAACACACAGGGCAGACATTTCTAATCAACCTGAAATTTCTCCTGCCTGGTGTTCCAAACACCATCACCAACACCACCCCCGCAGAAATTTACCTTCCTCATTAACCAATGAAAATACTTAACAGAACTTTTGAAGTCCATAGATAGCCTGGTACAAGTACCCTCCCACTCTTATTCTGAGTCATAAACTCTCAAGATGATGCTTACATGCAATCAAGATTTACAGCTACCACTCTACCACCCCAGGAATTCCAACTGTTGTGGAAACTATCCACTCAAACGTTTTTCCACACCTCCATCTTTGCTTCAGCCATACTTGCATAAAATCTAGAACTCACATCCACCACATGAGAAAGAAGTTTTCATTCTTCCCCCACCCTCTGGACAAGTTCTTGTTAAGTAGGCAGGGCTCAAACTATTGATTTCTAGCCTCAGCCTCTCAGAGTGTAAGTATTACAGACATGTGTAACCATGCCAGCCTACAATTCTTAACATACGAAGAGACCTTCCATAAGTGAAGTGGTTACCTAGAATTCAGTGGTATTTCTTTGGTTTTATTTGATTATTAATGCTACATTATGACTATTGCAAATGACACTGGTTTCTATTGAAAAGTGACAGATTTAGATAAAGCAGCTTCAATTTAAATGCAGATACTGTATATATGTATATGGCAATGAAGACATGAACACATGCAGCTACATTTTATTTAAAACTCTCAGTACACTAAGAATAGCAAGAACTCCCTCAACCTTCAGCAAATGATGATGAACTGAATGAAGTAAAGTTCCTTCCTGAGGTAAGGAAGGATTCAGAGATGTCCACTCTAACTACATCAGCCTGAAACTGTGGTGCGTATGCTAGCCAGTGCTGTCAGATAAAAAGAATAAGGACATTCAAGTTGAAAACGATGTTCTGAAACTCTATTGAAGGTGACATGGCCATCTATGAGAAGAAAGAAAGAAGGAAAGAAAAAGACCTAGAGAAATGTGCAAGAAATGGGGTGGGGGAGAAAACATCCTAAAACTAAGAAGTGATTGTTTTCTTAGAAGTGATTTTTTTTCAGAGTGGGAAGATAGAAGATTGCCATACTTACTATATTTCTATAATTGAAGTAAAATCAAATGGTCAGAAATAGAATTAAGGATAATAACCCATGTATAATAATATTCAAAATACTTTAAAAGTTTAGAGATACATTTCATAAAACGCGTGAAAAGCTAAATGCTAAAAAGCATGCTTACAGAAATTAAAGAAATAAAAGATAGTGTTGTCCCTGGGTCAGAGGATGCAACACTGTTAAGATGGCAATTCTAGCCACAGTGATCTGCAAATCAATGTAGTCGCCCCCTCAAAGAAATACAACTGACATTTTTTGTAAAAATTATCAATCTCATTCTGAAATTCATATGGAAATGCAAACAAAGAAACAGGATAGCCAAACAGCATCTTTGAAAAAGAATAAAGTTGTAAAGTTATGGTTGTTTAATTTGATGAATTATTATAAAGTTTCAGTAACTAAAACAGTATAGTAACAGTGCAAAAACAAGAAAATTGACCAATGTGACAGAATACTAAGTCTAAGCATCTTTCTCCATATAAATACACAATTGATTTTAGACAAAGGTGCAGAAACATTCCAGTAGAAAGTAGACCATGGCCCAAGAAAAGATAAAAAAATACAAAAATGGTAGAGAAAAGATAAATGGTAGTTTTTCCCTACAAATTTTACTAGAACATTTCCACAACTATGTGCCAAAATATGAAACCCCTTTGATCCATAATTTACATCTCAGAAAAACTTGCTCATTGTGGAGTACAAGTCCTAATGTAAGTCACAAAACATCTTAAGTTGGACAAATGTTTCTTAGACACAACATCAAAAATGTAACTCATAAAAAACTGTAAGTTATACTTCATCAAAATTATGTACATCTTTACTTGAAAAGATACCATTAAGAGAATGAAAAAAATCATACAATGACTTTGAGGACAGCATTACAACACACTTTGTATACAGAATGTCTAAAAAACATTAAAAATTCAAGCAGCAAACAAATCTGGCATTTTGAATGGGCAAGAGAGTTCAATAAGCATGTCGTCAGGGAACCTGTGATGATGGGGGAAACACCAAAGTTGTTTCACTTCACTCATCACTAGAGAAAAACATATCATAATCTACTGTAATCGTATTAAAGATTGACCATTCCAATGAAAAGACCACATGATCCCTCCACCTCATCCCTTGAGAGTTGCCTCAAGGAAAATAAAGCAAGTCCCATACAAAGACATTTTCATAAAAGCTCCTTTTTTTTTATAACTGTGTAGTAGAAAAATCCAAGTGTTAATCAATAGATGATTGCAGCATATTCATTTAGTGATACACTAGTGTATCACTCATCATGTAAAATAAATGTACATTATATCATTTAATACATACAAAACGTTAGTCATATGCAGGAATAGAAAGTTCACTATCAGAGCTTTCCTGGAACAAGCTGTAGAGGAGCAAAGGAAGATGGTCAGGCAAGATTACAGAAGATAAGAAAAAATGCTTGCAGAGAAAGACTGTTGAATTTAAATTATGGAAATGGGCTTGCTTACAAATGTGTGTGCCAAAATTTACCAAGTTCTGTACACTAAGTATGTGCTGCTTAGCCAGCTGTTGTAATACAGGCCTGTAATCCTCACCTCATGGGAGGCTGAAGCAAGAGAGCTGCAAGTTTGAGACCAACCTGGTCGACAGTTTAGAAATTTATAAGACCTTATAAAGAAAGAAAAGAGTGGACTGGGGTTATAGTTCAGTGTGAAGGCCCTACATCCAATCCCCAGTACCCACACATGCATACTTATTTATGATGTATTATAAATAAATTATGAGATCTTACAAAGCTATTATGAAATGTAAATCTTTCGTTACCTTTTTTTTTTTTTTTTTTTTTCAGAACCGGGGATTGAACTCAGGCCCTTGTGCTTCCAAGGAAGCTCTTATTCTACTGAGCCATCTCACTGCCCCCTTTTTTCTTTTGTTACCTTTAAAAGATAGGCACAGAATAACACAAAGGAAAACTGAAGAGAACCTTAGCACAGAAAACTGGAACTACGATCAGCACTTCAATATCTTCTCAGGTACACTGAAAAGCCTGACTCTCACCTCCTCCCTTCTCGTCTATTTTCCTTCTCCCTCTCTTCACCTCTCCACTGGTCTCCCCACTCCTCTTCCCTTATCTTTTCCTCATAGCATCATTGTTTACTCTTCTTCTCAGAGTGCATGTTCTTCTTTATTCCTTTCTACCTACTGAGCAGGAATAGAATGTCACGACTTCTCTCATAAATTCCATTGAGCATTGCTAACAACTATAATCTAACAGTGGCAACAGTTTCATCAAATACAAAGGTGACATTAATTAAACTGGTGCAAGTATTACACATATATCATTTCCAACTTTATTGTGAATGAAGCAAAAATACAATTTGATAGAGAAGTATTTGAGTATAAAGGAAGGAAACTCGTAAATACAATACATACCAAGTTTGTGAATCTTTTTCAATTATTTATTTCTACTTCAATTCCTTGTCTAACCTTTACTTGTGGAGTCAATTGAAATGTTTTCCTTTTTTTTTTTTTTTTTTTTTTTTAGTCCTACTAACCACTTAACATAGATGAGTGGAGTTACAGTATGCATCTGCTCACCTCGGATGCAAAGTAACCGTTAGATATTGGGCAAATCATGTACCCACTCAGCTTCACTCTAAGTGAAAACATTAAGTTGTCTCCATGGCCCTAGGCTTTGAGGTCTGTGGTTTATTTTTCAAGTCTAGGATGAAGTTATTTTTCTCCAGTGTTTCCAACGCCTAAAGAATCTTATTACTAACCCTCAAGGCCTCACTCACTTCAGCTTCATAAACACAACTCCAACTAGAAATATTCTAATTCTCTGTGGGTAAACTGTTCTAACTAGGTTTATGCCTAAGATGAGGCCCTATTGAAGACAAAACATCCATCCTTACTCCTCTTTTCTGTCTTCCTCACAGTTTTTCTGAAAAGCTTTCATACTAATTTTACCATGACCTGTAAAAATAGTTCTGTCTCTACAATATGTAATCAAATGTTAAGAAATAGCCTTCAGATAATTTTGCACTTGATTGCTGTTCAACTTGTAGGTCATTTGCCAAATACTGTACTTCTTTGATGTAGGGAAGATTATCAGACAAGGTACAGACAACCTTGGGAAAAGGAAAATGGCCCGAGGCAAAAAAGAAGGTCTACCTGTGTTATACAACTGAGTCCGCAAGCAAAATTCCACAGAAAATAAGCCCCGATTGTAAACTGACGTAAGTTTGGAAAAAAAGAGAGATGGTGGAATATCTTTAATTTCTTTATAATGAAAAGGTAAAGAATATAGGGTTAGTTTCTAGCAGGTTTTGCATGTGTACTAGGGATTTAGAAGGAAAAGCTCTGCATTGCCTGTGTTTTTAAGAATATGCATGAATTACTCACTCATGATTTTGTAATATATAGGACAACAAATATGGTCCATTTGCTCCAAAGTATTTCAGAGTCAAACTATGGAAGATAGTTTGGGGGGAATTTTAAACTGTAGTTGTCTTTTCCTGGGTTTATTCTGGGTGAGTGTGCCATCCACACTCGGCAAGATGGCATAAACTTCAGTTTGTTGACCAAATTCATCAAACTGCTAGGTCTTCCTGAATCATTGTTGGGAAGGACGTTTGGCTGAGAAATGTAGTGCACAAGGACCAGTTTCTCCCAGTAAACATATTCTCATGGTAACAATTGAGTCTGGGAGGAGATTATGTATCGCAGACAAGCTGTTATTAACAAACCACTGTGTGTGTTAGGAAATGGGGCATCTTTGGGGGATATCATTGCTGATCCCTTGCTCTGGGACAGCTAGAGACCCATTGAAACCCTAGGACACACAGTGTGAAATAGAGAAAATGGTTTGTTGGGGTGTGATGGGAAGAAAGATTTAACTTTAGTGATTAAACTCATGTATTTGTTTATGTTTAAGGGGTTCATTTGTTAATGTGATGAAAATATAGCATAATAGGAATATATGTCCCACTTTGAAAACCCTATTTGCATGCATTTGCACTTCATTCAGATTACATTAACACATATTCTGTCATATTTCTTTCTATCCTTTCTTTTCCCCCCATCTCCTCCCTTCTCCAGTTCCATCACCTTTTCATATCTATTGATAGCATTTCTCTTAGCTCATGTTATATCCTATCATGTTTAATTAATTGGACCTATTCATTCCTATACATAGCATATACTTATGTCCTTATTTTTCCTTCCCTCCTCCTCAAGCCTCACCCTTGTTTGTGTGGACTACTTCTCTATTGCAAGAGGTCTATCCCCTTGCCTCCTTCTGTCCATGCTTTATCCTTTTCTTTCTACCTTGCCTCACTTGAATGACAGTTACCATGCAGTATTTAAGCTTTTGTGTCTGGTTTACTTCACTCAGTGTTATATTTTTCAGGTGAATGCATTTTCCTACAAGTGTCTCAAACTTGTCATTCTTTCTAGCCAAGAAGCTTCCCACTGTACATAAATAATACATTTTTCTTTATCCAGTGTCTTTTGATGGGTAAACAGACCGCTGCTGGCGTTTACTTATCACAAATTGTGTTACTATAAAGACTGGTAGGCATGTATTGCTGTAGTACTTACTCTAGCTCTTTGAGGAAGACACCTAGCAAAGGAATAGCTAAATCCTACGGAAGTTCTAACTTCACTTGTGTGAGAAATCTTCATACTGATTTCCATAGCGGTTGTACTAGTTTGCATTCCTGCCAACAATGTGAGAGGATTCCTTCTTCACTATAGCCATGCCAGTATGTTATTGGTTGATTTCTTAATAATTATCATTCCTCCAGGAGTAAAAAGGAATCAATGTCGTTTTAACTCAGTTTGTTTTAATTTATGGCCAGAAATGGTTGAACAGTTTTTGTTTTCATATATTTGTTGAGCATTTTTATTTCTTCCTCCATAAAATATCTGTTCATTTCTCTTGCCCTATTGCCTGGATCTTTAATATGGGGTGATTTCTTTATTTATTTTTAGTACTTCCTACAGTATAAATATTAATCTTCTGAGGAATGGCTGGCAAAAATTTTTTGCATTCTGTCGGTTTTTTATTCTTTTTCTGTACACAAGCTTTTTATTCTCATATTATCATATTTGTTGATTTTTACTAATATTTCTGTGTAACTATTTAGAAATTCCTTTTTTACACATGTCTATTGTTTTACCTATTTTATCTCCAGTAGGTTTAATGTTTCTATTTTAATGTTTAGATTTTATCCATTTTTATTTTTATTTTTATTTAGTATATGGTGAAAGATAAGATTCCAGTTTCAATTAAGAATGGGTTTTTGTTTATTTTTTTATGTCTTAAAGCCATAAATTTTGTTTAATGCCTCATAAACATTTTTTTGCTCAAGTTAAAGTTCTTAAATAGATTTGTACACAACTAACAAAGATAGGCAATAGAGACCCACTATTCTTTTGCCCATCCTATTCTAAATGCTCAGTACAGACATTCAAAATATCTTGAAAATGAAGAAGAGATGTCATAGAAAAAAACACAAGAGATGATAATGAAAAGAATCACAAATTATAATTGAAATTCATATAACCCCTTTAAGGAAAAAGTTAGCAACATAATTCAAAATCTTCAAAATATATATAAGCCTTGAATCAGTATTAATTTTTCCCTTTTATGGTCTGAAAATTTTTAGAAATAATTTCAACATATTAAAATTTAATATTGAGCCGGACGTGGTGGCGCAGGGCTGTAATCCCATCACTCAGGAGGCTGAGGCAGGAGGATTGTTGCGAGGTCAAGACCAGCCTGAGCTACGAAGTGAGCTTAAGGCCAGCCTGAACTGCATAGTGAGACCCTGTCTCAAAAAGACTAAATAAATAAATAAATAAATAAAATTTAATATTTTTTCTGTCTTTCTTCTATGGAGTTTTATATAAGCTAAAGTATGATTTTAAGTACAGTTTATCATTTATGTACTTTTGTTTAATGCTAATTTAGGCATTTCAGGATAATTTTTTTCTTAAAGGAAAAGTTTCATGAAACAATGCAATGACAACTTTTATGTCACTGTATTCCTGAATTTTTCAAAATATTAATTGCTTATAAATATGACACATTACTCTGTTACTACATTTACTTTTATACTTTGCATGATACAATAAAGTTAAAATTGTAATACACAGATATTCCACATTTTTAAGACCTGTTTGCAAACATCAGCTCTAATAGCAACTAATCTCCTACCTTTTGATCAGACTATAATTACCTAGTCCTAGTGTGGGACTATTATCCTGTTGCATTTTTTTCCTGTTTTTAATAACAAAGAGATGCGTGTGTGAGCATAAGACACTTGATAGAATTCAAATTGCGCCTTCAGAATATATATTTATAAATACAAACACTGATGCAAGGATTATAAATATTTTGAAGATTTTGAATTATGTTGCTAACTTTTTCCTTAAAGGGGTTATATGAATTTCAGTCATAATTTGTGATTCATTTCATCATCATCTCTTGTGGGTTTTTTTTCTATTTTTCTTAAATGGCAGTGCTTTTCTTACTAAGGAAAGGGTACTACCTTCTCAAGTAATGATGATAACCTAAACATTCCACTAAGAAAATAATTCTACTATATTTTAGTTGCTAGAAAGATAATCACCACTTTGCAATATCTGAGTATAATGAGGGAGTTGAAGCAAAGAGTGTCAGAGTTTCCAGTCATTGTAATATACAGCTTGATGGTCTTTTAAGGAAATCACACACTACTATGAATTATCTGATGTCAATAATTCTTGGAATTATTGGAAAATAATTCTTGGAAAAGAGTGCTACTACAGATTAATTATAATAAGAAACTTCAATACCATCAGGGTTAATTGTATATGCACAGGTTCAAGCTCTGTGATCTTAATTTCTTTTACTCCAATGAATCTATGTATCTACTAAGCAAATAAGGCCCAAACTTTGAAAGCCTCTTGATTTGCTTTTTAATTTGTAATATATTTCAATTTATACACAGAATTGAGATAAGCCTTGTGATTTGTTTTATGCCTGATGGAGTCCATCTTCATAAATCCATATGGATGAAAATATTTCCTTGGAATTCAGTCTCTAAGCAAAAAGCAAAACACTTCCACTCAACAAGGAAATAAAAGCTTTCTATTTGCTCTTAAAGGCTATAACAGAATGAACAACATAAACACTAGAGTACTTCAATTAAGAAGTTTAAAATTTTGCACAGGACAAATTAATTAAAAAGAAAGAGAAATAACTACTTACCAATAAATTTCTCTCATAAATGGTTAACAGTGAGCAGTGTTGTGTAACCCAGTCTAGTCTCAAATTCCAGTGTTTAGACCATCCTATTGGCTTAAACCATCGGTAGCTGAGTCTTCAGTTTGCAGACTGCAGGTGCATGCTACCAGACCCACCTGTATCACTCTTCTAAGACCTACTTAATGCATCTTGCTCAATGTGCTTGTCATCCTTACAATCACCTTATTGAGCCACCAAAGTGTCTTTCTCATTTCTTTCATAAGTGAGAAAACAGATTCTAAAAAGAATTAGTCTTCAAGGTCTTCTAATGTACATACTCCTTACCAAAGCCATGTTTCTTCCCCAGCCTCCACTGTAACACAGACTCACAAGTCAGTCTGTTAGGCAGGCTCCTATACAACTTCTTAGAAGACACATTTGCTGGCTTACTGGTTAACAACCTTGAAAGTGCACCTATTCTTCAGTCCTACTTAGAAAACAATGTATGAAGCTTTAAAAATGTTTTAAAAAGATCCTAAAGCGCATATTTGAACCACTTCTCTTTGTAAGCTTTAACAATAGAGTTCTCAGTGTTTTTCTTCTTCTCCATTATTTAACATTGTTTAAAGTTTCTTTTTTAATTGACTAATCTCTTTAATGAGTATAAATATAAAAATCCTCAACAAGATATTAACAAATAGAGCACAACAAATTCATCAAAAAATCATACAACACGACAAAGCATGCTTCATCCCAGGGGTGCAAGTACAATTCAACATACACAAATCAGTTAATATAGAATGTCACATAGACAGTACCAAGGACAAAAGTCACAATCATCTCTATAGATGAAGAAAAAACCTTAGACAAAATCCAAAATCCTTTCACAACCTCTACTCTAATATCCTGTAACTAAGTGGTGTTCCAAATTTTCTTTTTTTTTTTCTTTCTTTTGTTGTTTTTGGCATAGGTTTGTTTTTTTTATTTTTATTTTTTTTTAGTTTCAAAGCTGATTAATAGGACAGTTTCAATAATTAATCCATTGTACATTGTTATCTTCTTAGTGGTTATCCATAGTACAAGAAGCAGACAGGATATCCTGTCCAAACACTATTGGTACAAATCTTTTCATAGAGTTAAGCAAAAGTAAATTTTGTATATCTATACTAACTGTTCTGTATATACAAATACAAAATTGTCCTTCCTTTGTAATCCCACTTTTGTTTAGTCCTGTCAGAGATGGGTATTCCATTGGCATCTAAATACTATTAGGTGTGTGAATTCAGCAAAACAATACAACACAGTCCAGCAGTCCACAATAGTAGTGGGTTATACACAGAAGTTGTTGACTTGAGCCATTCACAGCTCAGTATATTAATATGGCTTTACTTTATATACCTCCTTTTTATACTTTACTGCTGGATGGTTAAGATTAAGATAAAGCAAGACCTATATAACAAGAAATGTAACTTTTGTACCTGATAAGGTCAGTCAAGTACCCTCAGGGTTTATTCTGTAACTCTGCACCAAACTTTGTAGATCCTTTGCCAGTGTCAGTCATGTGGATGAGTCACAGCGATTGCTTGACCAATTTGCTCTCTGTGAAAGCCTGAGAGAATGTTTTCTCTCCATATGACTCTCCTTAGGCACACTATACATCATGAATTGCATTTCTCTGTGGCGCGACAGTCTCCTTGATTAGAAAAGCTAGGACACAACTGAGTTCCATGATGCTATAGTACAGGTTCTCCTATGTCCTGAGTCTTCACTGACCTTGAAAGGCTAGGGCCAAAATGTTGGCTGATCTTGCATCCCTTCCATTTCTCCAATTTTTGATCTGCAAACTCAGATTGTTAACCCTCCAAAAGAGAAGCTTATTGTTACCCTGGAACATATGCAGCTCGGTTTATCCTCACTATCTGTCTAAATTTCAGACATTGTAGGCATAATATGGGACAGGTATTTTCCATCAAGTACTAAGATATTAAACTTTAAGTCCTTACAAAATATGAAGAAAAAAATTTAAATAGGAATGAACACGTACTCAAAATCTCTTCTATCAAAAGCTGGTATTCCACCGCTCTGAGTCAGCTTGAGTGGTGGTACCAAAAAGCTTTAATTATCAATTGTCTGGCTTTGGATTATTTATTATTATTTTTTTCATTTTTAAATTTTATTATCATTATAATTATTATTTTTATTGAAGAACAAATAGCAATGAAACAGTTTTAAGACAAATTAACATGACAAATTGATAAATTAATACATTGCAAAATGTTTTGGTGTTGTACAAGGTGCATACATATTATACTTACTGCCATTATTATAGCAGATGTCTCTAATCAGTGAATGAAGAGAGTGTAGCTATGTACTTATCTTATTTTTTATACTTGAATTATATCCCAGATTCAATAATTCATACTTTCTACCTTGTTATCTCCCTAGTGTTTGCCCATAGTACTAGAAGCCAACATAATATCTTGTTCAACCATTATTAGTGCAAATCTTGCTTCTCATAGAATTATACAGAAGCAAGGCATATTTATCCTAACTGTACTGTTTATACACACACATAATGATCTTCCTTTGTATACTCCTTTTTTTCTGTCTAGACCTGTCAAAGATGAGCACTCCATTATCATTAAACCATTTTAGGTGCCTGAAGTCAGGGACACAGTCTAGCATTCCACAATAATAGTGAGTTGGCCAGGGAGATGGCTCAGTAGAATAAGTGCTTACCTGGCAAGCACAAGGATCTGAGTTCAATCCCTGGTTCTGCCAAATAATAGTGAGTTATCTGAAGAAGTTGTTGACTATAACAATTTACAGATCAACTTATTATTATGACCCCGTGTTATATACCTCATTTTTATACTTCTCTGATGGATGGTTAAGACAAAGATAGGTCAAGACCTATATACCAAAAGATGTACCTTTTGCTTATGATGAGGTCAGTGGAGTCCCCTCAGGGTTTATCTTGTAATCCTGTATCTTACTCTGTAGGTCCTTTGTCTGTGTCATCCATGTGGCTGAGTAACAGCCAATGCTTGACCAGTTTGCTCTCTGTGAGAGCCTGAGAAAAAGTTTTCTCTCAGACACACTGTACATCCTCAATCTTTTCTCTGTGTTTTCATAATCTCCTTGATCAGAAAAGTTGGGGCACAACTGAGTTTCATGATGTTACAGTACAGGTTCTCCTATGTCCTGAGTCTTTGCTGACCTTGAAAGGCTAGGGACAAAATGCTGGATGACCTTAAGGCTCTTCTATTTCTCCAATTTTGATCGGTGAACTTAGGTTGTTAAATATCCAGAAGAAAAGCTAATTAGTAAACTGCAACATATGCTGTTCAGTTTGCCCTAACTATCTGACTCAATTGTTTCGATTATTGTTGTACATTTCTATTTGCATTTCCTCTTTCGACTTCTTATACTAGGGAAACTATACAATATTTGCACATGTATGTCTGGTTTATTTCACTTATGAGTATATGTTCAAGTGGTATCCACTTCAATATAAATGCTTCAAGTTTATCATTCTTTATACTTGAGTAATAACTCCATTATATAGAAATACATCTTTTTCTACCATTCCTCATGTGACAGGCATCATGGTTGTTTCCAAGATTTTGCTTTCACAAATTCTGCTGCTATAGACATAGGTACACACTGTACCTATGTATCACTATGATATAATGTTTTCAGTTCCTCTGGGAAAATTCCCAGTAGGGGATAGCCGGCTTGAATGGGATTTCCACTCCTACTCATTTGAGGAGTCTCCACACTGACCTCCACAATGGTTGTACCAGTCTACATTCCCACCAGCAGTGGACAAGTGTTCCCTTTTCCCCACAACCTCTACAACATTTGTTGTTGATTGATTTCCTTATGATAGCCATTCTTTCTGGAGTGAGATGGTATCTCAGTGTTGTTTTTATTTGCATTTCACGAATGGCTAGCGATGTGGAGCATTTTTTCATATATTTATTCGCTTCTTTAATTTTGTCCTCTGAGAAGGGTGTATTCATCTCAGATGCCCATTTCTGAATTGGGTCTTTAAATTTGAGGGCCCTGTTATATTTTAGTTCTTTATATATTCTAGACAGGATACCTTTCTGTGAGTGCTTATTAGTTAGGATTTTTTCAAAATTTGTGCATTGTCTTTTGCTTTCTTGACAATTTCTTTGACGTGCAGAATATCCTCACAAAGAGTTGATCCTAGTTGTTGATGCTTTCAATTGTTTCCTGTGTAAATATATGTTTGTTCATGAACTCTTTACCTACCTCTATGTCTTCAAGAGTTCTTCCCACTTTCTCTTCCAGGAGACTGAGTGTTTCTGTTTTGAAGTTTAGATCTTTAATCCATTTTGACTTTAGCTTAGTGCATAGTGATAGAGCTGGATCAAGTTTTACTTTTCAGCATGTAGAAAGCCAGGTTTTCCAGCACCATTTGTTAAACAAGCTATCTTTCCTCCAGTAAGATTGTATGGCCCCTTTGTCAAAGATCAGATGGCTAAGTGTGTCCATAGATACCTCTGCATCTTCTAATCTGTTTCATTGATCCTCAGGTCTATTTCATTGCTAATTCCATGTTGATTTTATCACAGTGGCTTTGTAGTATAATTTCAAGTCCAGAGTTGTGATGCCTCCTGCCTTGTCTTAATTGGCCAAGATTGCCTTTGCTATTCTAGGTCGTTTGTGGTTCCAAATAAATTTTAGGAATGATTCCTCTAGGTCTGGGAGGTATGTTGGTGGCAGTTTGATAGGGATTGCATTAAATCTGTACAGCAATTTTCGTAGTATGGCCATCTTCACAATGTTGGTTCTTCCTGTCCAGGAGCATGGAATATCTTTCCATTTTCTGAAATCCTCTATAATCTCTTTTCTTAGGGTGTTGTAATTTTCTGTGAAAAGATCTTTGACTTCCTTGCTTAAGTGAATTCCAAGGTATTTCATTTTCAATGGTGCTATTGTAAAAGGTATTGTTTCTATTGTTTCCCTTTCAATGTGCTTGTTATCTGTGTAGAGAAATACTATTGACTTTTGAGTATTGACTTTGTATCCTGCTATGCTACTGAATTTCCCTGTCAGTTCTAGTAGTTTCTTGGTGGAATTTTTGGGGTCTTCCAAGTAAAGTATCATGTCATCTGCAAATAGTGATGATTTAACTTCTTCTTTACCTATTCTTATTCCCTTTATTTCTCTCTCTTTTCTAATGGCTGCTGCTAAGGATTCCAAAACTATATTGAATAGGAGCGATGATAGAGGACATCCTTGTCTTGTACCTGATTTAAGAGTAAAAGATTTCAGTTTTTCCCCATTTAGGATGATATTAGCTTCTGGCTTGTCATAGATGGTTTTTATCAAGTTAAGGTAGAATCCATGTATTCCCATTTTCTGTAAGACTTTGAATATGAATGAGTGTTGGACTTTGTCAAAAGCTTTCTCTTCATCAATTGAGATGATCATGTTATTTTTAGATTTCACTGTATTAATTATAGTAAATATAATCATTTATAGATTTTCAAACATTGAACCATCCTTGGATCCCTCAGATGAATCCGACCTGCTCATAATGTATGGTATTCTTAAATATTTGCTGTATTCTCTTTCCTAGGATTTTATTGAGTATTTTTGCATCTATGTTCATGAGGGAGATTGGCTTGTAGTTCTCCTTCTTGGTTGTGTCTTTCCCTGGCTTGGGAATCACTATAATTCTTGCCTCCAGAAATAATTTTCAGAGGACTGCTTCCTTTTCAATTTCATTGAAGAGTTTGAGGAGTGTAGGGATTATGTCTTCCATAAATTTCTTGTAGAATTTAGCTGTGAATCCATCAGGACCTGGACTTTTCTTTGTCAACAAGCTTTTTATTATGTTTCATATTTTGGTGGCTGTTATTGGCTTCTTGAGAGTTGTTATATCTTCTTGGTTCAGTTTTGGTAATTTGTACCTTTCAAGGAATCTGTCTATTTCTTCTGTGTCTTCTATTCTGTGAGCATAAAGATTCTCAAAGTAACTATTCATAACCTTCTGAATTTCCACTGAGCCTGTGGTGATTTCACCATTTTCCTTCCTTACTGCATGTACTTGAATTTTTTCTTTCCTCTTTTTGTTGAGGTTGGCTAGAGGCTAATCAACTTTATTTAGTCTTTCAAAGAACCAACTTTTTGATTAGTGGATTCTTGGAGCTGTTTTCTTCATCTCAGCTGAATTACTTTCTGCTCAAATGTTTATGATTTCTTCCCATCTTTGTGCTCTGGGTTTGGTCTGCTGTTCTTTTTCTAGATGTCGGAGGTGCAACATTAGGGTGTTTATTTGTTCCCATTATGTTTTCCCAATGTGTGAGTTCATAGCAATGATTTTCCCTCTAAGAAATGCTTTCATCGCATCCCATAAATTCCGGAAAGTTCTTCTTGAATTTTCATTGAACTGCAGATATTTTTCAATTTCTTATTTAATTTCTTCTGTGACCCATTGATTGCTGAGTAAGGTGTTCTTTAATTTCCATGAATTTAGCGGGTTTTTCTGGTTTCTTTTGCCATTTATTTCCAGTTTCATTGCACTGTGGTTACATAATATGCATGGGATAATTTCTGTTTTCTTGCATATACTTATGCATGACCTCTTGGCTACTATGTGGTCTATTTTGGAAAATGACCCGTGTGCAGCTGAAAAAAAATGTGTATTCAGCTGTAGTTGGGTGGAACACTCTGTATATGTCCACCAGGTCAATTTGTCCCAAGCTCTGGTTCAGTTCTGCTACTTCCTTGCTAAGTTTTTGTCTGGTTGATCTATCTTTTTGAGATAAGGGGTGTTAAGGTCTCCTGTTAAGATTGTGGTCTTACATATTAGGTTTCTCATGTCCATTAAGATTTGTCTTACATAGTTGGTGCTCCTGTGTTTGGTGCAGAGATATTTATGAGTGCTACCTCTTCCTCTTGAATTTTTCCCCTGACCAATATATAGTGGTCTTCTTTGTGTCCTTTGATCCTTCTTGGTTTGAAGTTGAGACTGTCTGGGAACAGAATTGCTGCTCCTGCTTTTTTTGAGGTGCTGGCACATGTAGTATTGTTTTCCATCCTTTGACTTTGAGCCTATGAATGTTCTTTTGAGTGAAGTTTGTTTCTTGTATACAGCATATTGTTAGATTTTGTTTCCTAATCCACTGTGTCATCTATTTCTCTTAATTGGTGAATTGAGTCCATTTACATTGATGGTTATAATTGAAATGTGTTTATTTATGTTTGTCATTATATTTACCTGGTGTTGTTTACTCCTTTGTAACCTGTGTTTAATTGTCTGTCCTGTTTAGTGGGTTCCTTTTGTTCTCATTTGTGGAGTTCTGGTCATTGTGGTCTCTCTCTAGAATATCTTTCAACATCCTGTATAGGGATGGCTTTGTCATCATGAAATTCTTTAGTTGTTCTTTGTCATGGAAGCATTTCACTTCTCCATCAAACTTGAAAGAAAGTTTTGCAGGTATAATAGTCTAGGCTGGAATTTGTTTTCATGCAAGACTTGAAAAACTCTGCTCCATGTTCTCCTTGCCTTCGTTGTTTGTGTAGAGAAGTCGGCTGTAATTCTGATGGGTTTTCCTTTGAATGTGATGTTCTTCTTCTCTCTAGCAGTTTTTAGTATATTATTCTTCTGTTGGATTTCTGGGATCTTGACTGTTATATGTCTCGGTGTGTTTTTACTTGGGTTGAAATTATTTGGTGCTCTGTATGCTTCAGTAACCTGAATGTTGGATTGTTTTCTCATATTTGGGATGTTTTCTGAGATTACTTCTACCCAAATTCTTTTTATGTCATTTGTATTGACTCTTTCATTCTCATTGATACCAATTAATCTCACATTATTCTTCCTGAGGTCTTCTTGCCTATGATGGATTATTTTTTCCTGCATTCTCATTGTTTTTAAGAGAGCCTTTCTCTCCTTTACACTAGCTGCAACAGCATCTTCAAGATCTGAAACTCTGTCTTTTTCACTCAAATGGTTTTGTAGACTCATGATTGATATTTTTAGTTCTTCTTTATCTCTTTGACTCTGTTTCATGCATTCTATTTCTTTTCCATGTTGCTCATTCAAGGAATCCATCACATTTCTGATCTCCTCTATTTTTTATCTTTGTCTCCTTTAAAGCTAGTTATTAATTCTTTTTGTGCATAGTTTCTTCCAAGTTGGGTTTCCCCTGTACATTTCTGGACTCATTTCTTTATTTCAGATGCTGTGATTTCAAAGAATTCTTTTTTGATTTCAGAAATTATTTCTGCTTTGAGTTCCTCATGACCATTCTGCTGTTGTTTCTTTGCTTCAGATGCTGTTAATTCATATGTTTCAGCTGGAATAGCACTCTCTGCACCTGTTCTGGGTGAGCACTGATTTTCCCCCCAATGTTTCTGTATTTGATTCTTTATTTCAGATGCTATGTATTTAGATATTTCTTCTTTTTGTTTCAGGAATTAATTCTCATCTGAGTTTCTCTATACCTTTCTGCTGTTGTTCCTTTGCTTCTGTATCTGTTAATTCATTCATTTTAGCTGAACTCGTGTCCTCTGCACTTACTGGTGGACTCAAGGCCTCAGATTGCATTTTTCTCCTTCTCTTTGTCATTTTGTATGACACTGACCTCTGACCTTTGGTGTAGAGCTTTGGTGCAGCTATAATCTTAGTGTGTAATGAGATTTGGGTGCCATACTATTAAGTTTGAGATTATCCAGTTATGCCTGGCCCAGATCTAGCTGTTGTGTTCAATTCCTTTTTGCTGTAGCTCCTGTGGTTCCCCTCTGTTCGTTCCCTGGTCAGGTGAGCACAAACTGAACCGGAATGGAGAGGGAGTAATGAAAATTCCCACTATCTTGGCTGGCTTTGGGGTGAGGTTCTGGAAAGTTGCTGGAGTCAGTCCTCCTGTCTCAGGCAGACTGCTCTCTAGCTGGGCGGACCTGGGCTTTGGTGGGTCTGCTGAGATCCCAGAAGGATAGTGGATGTTCTTATTCATCAGGTAGGCTGTGCTGGGTCAGCCAAGCTGTGCTGGGTCAGGGCCACAGGCTGGAACCGGAGAAGGCTAGCAAAGATCCCTCTGGTGTGGCAGGCCTGGAGCTCTCATGCACCAGCCAAGCTGCACTGGGTCTGGGGCTACAGGGTGGGACCGTGGATCACTGGGCAATGTCTCTCCAGTGCAGCTAGCCTGGGACTCTCACTCATAGACCGAGCTACGCTGGGTCTGGGGCCACCGATTACTTACCATTTTAATTGTATTGAGTCAGAAATGAAAGCAAAACTTTTTGAGATGTTTTTAATCAGTAGAAATTTGAAATGTTTTATTTTTCCTGACAAGAGTAATGAAACAGTTTTTGGAATATACCTACAGACAATGTCTGGATAGATAGGATTTCCATTTTTAGTCTTTTGAGGAATCTGCACACTGATTTCTACAATGGTTGTACTAGTTTACATTGCTAATAATGCAAGAGAAAGAGAACTCAAGGAACATGTATGCACCTTAAACTAACTTGTGAAGTGAAATAAGTCAGACACATAAACTCAAATATCACATGGTTTCTTTTATATAAGAAACCCAAAATATGAAGAGTAAAATAAAAGATAGATGATTAGAAATAGGTAGAGAGGTATTTTGGGTAAAGGAAAGATATGAAGAGATGGAAGAAAGGGAAACAGAGAAGAATAAAAGGAGATGAATTAAAATGTGTTATGTGCATCAAGCAACTCTTCCGAAAGAAGGCAATCCTTATACACTGAAAATCTGCAATAATAAATAATAAAGTCCATACTAACTCACTGTGCTAAGCAAATGAACACAGTGTAAGCAAAGTGAAATTATATAAATGTGACTCCTTTCAAAATCTTACATTCAACTCAAATGTAGACTTTCTTAGGAAACTTGAGAAAATCTGTCACTAAACATTAGAAAAATGAAGACTTTGGTAAAATAGAGATTCATATATACGTGATAAATAAAATATATTGCTATATGAAAATATATACATGTAAATATATACATGTAAATTGCTATATGTAAAATATATACATATATAAATATGAAAATATATATTAATGTATCTGAAACATGAGCATACATAAGCTCACTCTTTGTACTGACTGAACACGAAGATGTATTCTTCAAATACATCCAAATTCCTATTAATTTCTTAAAGAAAAATTTCCTTAAAAACTAGGAAAAAAATTGTTTATTTCTTTATGTGATGAAACTGATTTTGAAGATGTTACACATTTCTACCTGTTGTTTTCTAATTTTTTTTTTTAACCCTAATAAAAGCTTCTCCTTTCTTTAGGAGCTTTTACTAGAAGTGTCCCAATTAAAAGTCTGTGAGTAAAAAATAGCTTCTATTCACAAGGATTCTAAACAAGGGGCAAATTTGGTAAATCAGTTCCTTCCTGGCTCCTTGCCACTCACATCTTTTTGTTTTGAAATTCATTTCTTTCGAAGCATAAGGTGGTTGTTATGAAGCATTGTCAGGCCTCTAACAGCGTTATTGTGCTTGGCAGAGGGTGATAGTTTTTGATCAGTGTCTTCAAAGTCAATTCTTAGAAAAGTAATAGCTGCACATCAAAACCCACTGCCATAAAGCAGTTAATACCAGACTCTTTCAGGTGGCCCCAGGGAATTACTTAATTCTCATTTTGAGCTTTTCTATAATTATTCCTTATAGTGGTGTAGTAAGCTTGGTGTAAAGGCATATTGCTTGAGATTCATTATTAAATCTGACTCAGTGAAATCATCAGAGAAAAAAATGATGTTGGCTCAGCATCTTTACAAGCATATTTACCTTTAGCTTTTGAGGTCGTTCATGTAATTATGGCATCCTGTCTGATAGTATTAATCTTAAACTTTTTATTATATTTTTCTACATTCTAAGCACTTTTCTAAAACAAAAGTTTCAAATATTTAAAATTCCTTTATCATTAAAATACTTGGTATTCCTATTTTTAGTTTTTGTTTTCTTCTAGAAGTTATAACATCTATAAGTTAGAGGTATCTATTCCTACAAAGCACAATTTATATGTATATATGTGTACACACATAATTTTTTAAAGAAATTGTAAAATCACAAGTGGAAATGCACAATGAAAAAAATGAAGTAAGTCTGTCCTTACAAGTGAAATAAATATGCCATATGTTTTTCTATTACTCAGGCCCAATGGGGTGCATTAAGAAACTCATTAAGCCAATGGAAGTAGCAGCTGGGCTCTACAAGAACTTCTATTCTCTTTACTTCTGAAATAAAACAACAGAAAAATCATGTGCATATTCTATTTCTCCTCAAGTTGAAACTGACCATGATAGCAGAATCAGTGTAATGAAAAATTCAAATTTCTTCTCAGCACCCATTCTGAAAAATATATTTCAATAATCATTGTTTATTTTTCCCAGTACAGGAAAACATATCTATGCCTTCTCATTTTCTGAATTTTTCTCATGAAATTTAAAACTTCCCAAAGTATCCAAATAGTCCAGTAGAGATATGGAGCAAACAAATAGAACCTAATAAATGACTTGTCCCACAAAGAAACCCTTAATATATCTGGTTTGACTTTATAGATTGCAGAGTGAAGTGGGTGTTATATAATATAAATCTTTCCCACCACCACTCTGTCTTATTTAAGAAAAGGCTTTTGTTCTCAAACCATTGGTTTAATCTTCTGTATAATATAATTTTAGATGCCCTTACTTTAGATGTCAGTGCCTAAGAATCTATGGAATTCTGAATATTCACACACTAAGAAAATTTCATGTAGCTACCCCCTTTAGGTCTTAAAATAAAGGATATAAAAAGAGCTTCCTTAATAATTCATGAAATACATACACAAAACAAAGACTGAGTCTCCAAAGCCTACTGAAGAAGAAATTTAGCATAGCAAAGAGGAACACTAGAGTTCAATGGGTGATAAACTCAGACTCAATTTCTTTGTTAACAAGTTACACTTGATATCTATATTTGAGTTTTAACAAAAAGCAATTCCTTGAAACAGAGTAAGAAAAAAAAAGTCTGGAAGAAGTAGCACCCAGTCATTTTGCTTCAAGAAGAGTAATTCACATTCTTTAATCAATATTCTTAATCCATTCTCAAAATTCTCATCAATGGAGAAATGTCTAACAGCTAAGGTAACAAAGCAATGTATCTCTGCACTTAGGAGCCAACACATTGAAAGGGGTAGCTAGGGCTTGAGTATTTTTTTCTCTCTCCTTTTTAATTTTTTATAATAGTTTTGACCAATTTTGCATGTCTGGTAATCTGCACAACTAATTCAGAAACAACAATTTGCAATATTACAGTCATTGTTGAATTCCTGTTGTATTGTTTAGTGAAATTCTGCATTCTTTTAATTGGATTTTTTATTATTTTTATTCTCTTTAAAAATAAAAAAATAAGAAATATCAAAGACTGATTAGTTTTTCAAACAATATATATATATATATATATTTCAATATATATATATTTCAATATATATATATTTCAATATATATATATTTCAATATATATATATTTCAATATATATATATTCAAAGGTCCCAAATTTTACTTCTAAAGATGAAAACCACACCATATCCATGATTTCTATAGCCATGTTGCCATTGAACTAGGTTTGAGTGTGCCCTAAAGGTTCATGTCGCAGAAACCATGCGGCAATAGTGGAACCTCTAAGAGACAAGGCTGCATGGAAGATGGCTGGTGATGGAGGCCCCACTTGTGCAAAGGATTAGTGCAGCCCTCACGGAGTCCTGTTAGTTCTCTGAAGAGTGAGACGTCATTTACAAAGCAGACTGTCTCACTTTCTTGCTGTGTGACCTCTTTTGCAAGTGTCCCTGCCACTGTGATTGCGTGGATCCTTCACCTAACATACAAGGAGACTTAATCTTGAATTTTCTACCTCCAAAGCCTTGAGCTAATAAACCTAGTTTTTATAAAATATTCAGCCTCATGTACTTGGTTATGTAACCAGAACTGGACTAACACAAACTATTTGAAATCTTAAAACAGGTAAGTTTAGGTTCTAGTGGCTTTCAAAGTCTAAGCTTATCAATGATCCCCTCAATATATTCTACATATGGATTTTTTTTAATCAGTTGATTGGTATGAAGTTTTTGGTGTAATTAGCACAAATCATTTGATCTCATGCATGTTTTATTTTTTATTTTTATTTATTTATTTATTTTTGGCAGAACCAGGGATTGAACTCAGACCCTTGTGCTTGCCAGGGAAGTGCTTATTGTACTGAGCCATCTCCCCAGCCCCTCATGCATGTTTTATAATATGTCATCTCATTTTATCTGTGCTCAGTTTCTACCATATTTAATCTCTGCTTTCCTCTTCATCAAAATGGAAAGTCCATTAGGCAAGGCAGAGACAAGAATGTTTGAAGTTTGATTTAGAGTGGAAAGCAAGAGAAGAGACTCAGGTGGCAAAAGTAGGTGTCTTTACCGTTAGTCTCATCTCTAACACAATGAGACAAAAGTAAGAAACAAAGTAAGAAAAAAAAGTCTGGAAGAAGTAGCACCAAGTCATTTTGCTTCAAGAAGGGTAACTCACCAGTGTCCCACATCGTAAGTCACCAGCATGCTTTCTCATATCTGCTCTCTTGCCATGTTCTTTCTGCCTCTGATAAGCCGTGCTCTTGTCACTCTTTCACAGTCAAGTCTCAGGAAGGATCATCTATATACTCTGTCTCTACCTTTCATCACGTCCTTACAACCACTCCCAGGACATTTTTCAGAATTCACTTGTCTGTGTAATATCTCACACAGCTGAGTTCAAAGTACTTAGTGTTCTCTGCATTTAGTATCCAATGACATTAGAACCTCCCCCTTTCTGTACTTCCCCAGTTCTGTCTTGTTTGTTTTTGCTTTCTTCTCTAATATAAATTTGTCATCATTTCCTGAAGAGGATTTGAGTAATGTCAAACTCTTTTATTTTTTTAATATTTTATCTATCTATCTATCTATCTATCTATCTATCTATCTATCTATCTATATATATATTTGATACAGGGTTTCACTACACTGCTCAGACTCATACTGACCCTCCTGTCTCAGCCTCCCCAGCACTAGGATTACAGGCATGCACTCCTATGCCCAGTTTAGGTGGCCTGCTCAGCTCAAGGTCAGCACAGTATGCAGTACTGGGGATGAAGCCCAGGTCTTTGACCTTGCCAGACAGGTGCTTAGACTGCCAATCTGTCTCCATGGCCCCAACTTCCTTTCCTGAAGATGGAAACTAGAACTGTTTTCTTTCCCATTGTCTTCTTAATACCTTGATTGCTTACTGGATAAACAATAACATGAATGGGGAAGGACTGGAAGGCATCAAGTTACCACAGTTCTCATGAGTACCAGAAATCACTCTAGTAGCTCATGTGAAAACATTATTTCAGTACAGAGTACTTGCTGCAAGTGTGTGATCAGAAAAATCTTTTTACTCCATTAATGCCAAATTCTTTATAAAATGTACATAAAGATATTGTCATATACACCAAAAATTTTAGTAATACGAGATTAATCATTATTTAATAATTTCTTCTAGAAAGACATTTGAAGTTGGCATTCTCTCACCATTGATTTAGTCCCCTGAGAAGGATATATTCACATATGGCTGGAATGGCCAGATGGTTGTCAAAGGAGCACCTATAAAGAGCAAGAAGAGAGCTTGCTCTTCACTAAGGAAACACTACTAAGTAGAGGGCATTGGCCCTTTATGCAGCACTGGGACCTGTACACAGGGATGGAGGAAAGAGCAGGTTGCAGTGGTACCTGAGAAACACTCAGCTTGACCAATGGGATCCACATAGGACAAACTAACTCTTAAGAGGATCTTCCTTGGGCACACTGACCAGAAGTGTCATGGCTGAGAGGTGCCTATGGAGCCTGCTGAATGCAAACCCCTGCAGTCGCTATACGGGAACCTCCATTGCACCAGTTTATCTCTCCAAGAGAGAAGTAAAAAGACTCAGCATTTTCATATTCCACTTGTATTTTTCTGATGCACATCTAAATATGTGAAGTAGGATAATTTGTAAAATTATCTTATGGATAGGTGGCTCAGGCTTAGAACAGATCCCAA
This sequence comes from Ctenomys sociabilis, assembly GCA_004027165.1. NCBI lineage: Eukaryota > Metazoa > Chordata > Mammalia > Rodentia > Ctenomyidae > Ctenomys > Ctenomys sociabilis. The sequence continues at coordinate 50,275 of PVKA01003953.1, read as the reverse complement.
AATTATCTGATGCAATAATTTATAATTATTTCACAAATAACAAGCATATTTAATAATTATTTATGTAAATACATTTATCTTTCCTTTCTAACTCCTAAGAGTTCATTCAAAGGTTTGTGGAAGATGTAGTGTTGGGTTTTTTTTTTTTTTAGAGGGGGTTGGTTCTTTGAGACAGAGTCTCACTATGCACTCCAGGCCGGCCTCAAAAATCACAGCAATTCTCGTGACCTAGCCTCCTAAGTTCTGGGAGTGGGGGTGGAGGGTGTAGTAATATGGAAAAAAAAATGGATGTAGACCTGAGATACAGGCAGAATCATTGTTCTCTGACTAGCCCAGCCTCAAATATTTTTAAATATTGAAACAAATTTTCCCTTTAAGATTTCAGTTTTTCATGTAAGAGACATCATGTGATATTTGAACTTGCTGTCTGATTTATTTTGCTTATGAAGTTGCATCTATTTTCCTACAAATGACCCAAGTTTATATTTTCAGTGAGTAGTAGTTCTCTCATTTTATGTATTTGGTACAGGATCTTGCTATATAGCTTGGACTCATAGTGATCCTCCTGTTTTAGCCTCCCCAGTACTGGGCTTACAGGCATGCACCATCATGCCTGGTCTTGGTGGCCAGCTCAGTACCCCCATGGCTGGGAGGACATGGTATGTGGTAGCAGGGATAGAACCTGAGTCCTTGCACTTGCCCAAGCAGGCTATTAGACCATTAAGCTATCTCTGCAGCCCCCAATAACTGCACTCGCTTTTTCCACTCATCTGAGGATTAACACATAGGCTGTTTCCAAGGACCTTTAGTCTTTCAGTCATATGTCTAATGTTAATGTCCTTAAAACTAGGCTTATGTTTATTTTATGTATTTCTTCCTAACTACATCAGCTTATGTCCTCTGTCTGCTGAGAACAACACGATTGACTTATATATTTTTTTAATTTCCTGGATATCTATTTGGAACTGTTTCTACATAATAGTATTAGAGAAGTTATAAAGTAACATAAAATAAAAACTTTGCTCTCATTTTTATTGGAACTTGTGTTGAATTAGCAACTGTTGGCCAATTTGTAATACCTAGCTAAGCTGAGCCAATGTGATTCTGGGTGTGGGAGGCTCACCTGAAGATGGCTCCAGACAAGAAGATGGTGCACTGCTCAGTTTCCTGGACAAGCTTGTCATGTTGGCTTTCCTGATGGGAACTCTGTTATTCTCATCATTGAAAGAGCTCAGGGCTGGCTGTGTTACTTTTGGGGGTACCTCTTATTTTTACTTTGAGTGTCTCCTCAGCCTGCTAGCACAGATCCCTCATCTCACTGGCACAAACTTTCTAGCTGGCACTGGTGACCTCTGGGCCTTGCCATTATAGATCCATGAATCAGACCCGCATGAGACATTGTAATGGGCTCTAGGTCTTCTGCTTAATTAATGCAGGATATAACTGAGGGATCCAGGCCCTCTGCTAGATTCTTTCAATCTTTGTGTGTGGACAGATTTCCTGCACTGTCTTTTACTATAACATAGTCATACAGTTAAGTGTCCTGTATTGTATTGTTTCCCCTTGCAAAACCCCGAACTACAACAGACCTGAAAGATATTTTGCAATGCACCTGAGAGTTGTAGTTTATCCATTAGTGAAAATCTGAAGCACAGCCATAGCACAATGGACAGAAATTAGAAATGTATTGCTATTAAAAGACCCTTGCATGATTCATAAAATGGCCTAGGCTTCCTTGTAAATGGGATTCTATTAGTTGTAAACATCTATTCTTAAATCTAGGTAACGACAACTTAAGTAGGAAAAAGGAGAATTAATATGCTATGAAAGGAAAGTAGAATGTATTGCATACTAAAATAAATCAGAAAGAGGCAATGAAAGACTGGAAGAAAAGACAGTAACCATGGTCCAATTGTATCAACAATTAAAATGTTAATAGTCTACTGGAAAAAAAATTCAGAAAAGGAACAAAAAATAACCTGGTAACACTCATCAAAAAAGGGAAAAGTTTCTGAAACGATGAACAGATTCATGATTAATCCAGTACTCTTTCAATGCCAAGTAATCATTTGTAATACCTCAATGCAATCTCAAGATGCTGCTTTTTATCATGATGGAGTGACAGGGACTGGATTTAACAGTGTACACACACACACACACACACACACACACAATTTAAAAAGATTTAAAAAAAACCACATGAAATAGGTTTTAGACATTCAATAATAGGAAGAATAGCCAGAAAGTAATAATGAGAGTTGTAGTTTATCCATTAGTGAAAGTCTGAAGCACAGCCATAGTGCATTGGACAGAATAAAGAAATTAGAAATGTATTGTTCTTAGAAGGCCCTTACATGCTTCATAAATGACATAGACTTCCTTACAAATGAGGTTTTGTTAATTGTAAATGTCTACTGATATTTGACACTGAGAACAAATGCAGGACCTTGTGCCTGCCAGGCAGTCATTGTGCTTCTGAACTATATGCTCAGCCCCAGAAGGTAACTTTAGAAATGAAAGGAGTTAAGGCTCATTAGAAGGAAGGAAAAGCTGTAAAATGACATGGTTAATAGTATTGAAATTCTATTGAAAATCTTAAGGACTAAAATTTGTTCATTGATTTTTAAATAAGAAATGGAAGAGAAGCTTAGTGCTTAGGTTTAATTGTGTCAGTTTCATTGGATTGAAAGCTGTGTAACTGACTAATAATGGTCTGGATGTGCTTGGGTGAGTCATGGACGTGTGGCCCGTATACTCCATGTGTCCCTGGCCCCTTCCTCTCTGGAACTGTTCTCTTGTTCTGCTTCCCAGAAGCCACAAAGTGAGCATCTATACTCTGCCTCACACTTCTGTCATGATGCTTTTGCGTTGAATCCATATAACTATAGATTTAATATCTTGAAATGATGAGTCAAATTAAACTTGTCTTTCCTTAAGTTGAGCGTGTCAAGTATTGCATATATTCTTTTTTATGTATTTAGTTCAGGGTCTACAAGGTCTCACTATGTAGAATGGACTCATAGTGATTCTCCTGCTTTCAGCTTCCCAAGCGCTGGGATTAAAGGTGTGCATCAGCACGCCCAGTCTCAATCACCATCTCATTGTGCCCCACGGGTGAGACTGGCATGGCACACCAGGGATCAGACCCTGGCCTCTGCATCTGCCTAATGCTTTAGTCCACTCAGCTATCTATCTAGCCATAGGTATTATATTCTTAGTGACTGGAAAGCTGACTAATCCAGAAAATTGGTACTAGGAATCAGGTCATTGCATTATTGACCTGACCTTATGTGGTTTAGATGTTTTTGGAACTTGTTTGCAGGAGAAGTTTGGAAAAATCTGAAGAGTCAGGTTGGAGAAAGCCTGGAAAGCTGTAAGCAAAGCTTTCTGGGAAGTTCTAGTCAGGGGTTAAAAGACCAAAATACCAACTGAGTAGGAGAAGTAAAGATGTGGCTTATTGAATTCTTGTTGGGAAGCAAGATTTCATTGTCAATTGAACCAGAGGATATTGTGTAACACTCAAGAAAAACTGTCTATATTTCAGCCCATGTCCTGAGATTTTTGTGGGAGACCAGTTATAAGGGTCATGGCCTAAGGGATTTGGTGGAAGAAATTTCAAGATTGCCCAATATTCAGACTGGGAAATGGATACTGCTCACTACTTTCACACAAATCTATAGCAAGAATCTAGAGGAAAAAAACAGGCAGAATATTTTGCAAAACAATGTATGGCCCATAAAAATATAAAAGTTGGGGCTAATGGAGGTGTGGTTGTTGAAAAAATTAATACCATTACAAAAAATAAAATCCTTTATACAGAGACAGGAAAGAAGGTAGCTTAAGGGCATCTCGGAAATTATCACGACCTTCCTCATTGCAGGCTAAAGAGTATACAAGCATAAAATTTTCAGTTGACAAGAGAGCCTCTGGGTTTCCTGCTTGAGCAGGTCAACTTACAGATTTGACTTCTCAAGATTCATTTCTCCATACTAAGCCATACAGGCATTTGGAGGACAATGTGGCCATGAACCAAGTAGGCTTGGCTCCTGTCCATGCTGGTGGCAGATTTGGCATTGTCCTCCTGATGCTGTTATTACTGGCATCCAGGAGGGCTCCTGCCCGTATTTTAATAGCATATGTAGAGAGACAGGCAAAGGGCTCTCAGAGAGACAGGAATGGAGCCCTTGGAAGAGCAGTGAAGACTTATGAATGAAGCCAAAGGGATAGTGGAAAAAACCCTGGAAATTGTAAATGCCAAGGATGTGGAAAATCTTCCAAGTTAAAGCTGCATTCCCTGAATGTAGTGAGCTCAAGAGACAGGCCATGTGAGCTGCAACTTTCAAACTGAATGGAGCTCCCTCACCCCTGGGAAATCATGTCTTATCACCATGTATCCCTGATACAGTATATAGAATTATAGAACTTAATATTTGTACTACTGGTATTTGATCATGCATTGGTCCAATTCTTTTCTGTTTACCTCTTTCTTTCCTTTGTGACAATGTTTACTTTTTGTCCTTGGGATTATGTAATTTGATTTTGATTTTTACAGAGTTTCACAGCCAAAAGTTTGCCTTGAGTCTCAGAAGATACATGGACATGGACTTTTGAAAAGTCTGGAAACTACTGAGGTTTTGGAGAAAGGATTATTGAGTTTGCAGTTGTACACAGGATAGTTTCAATATGTTAATTATAAATACATTAACTTGTTATTGTGTTATTTGGAAATTAAGTACATATGCTTGGTTGGCAAGGTGACAAGGAGTGGAATTCGGTGGTGAAGCTTAATTATATCAAATTGATTGGCTACCAAGCCATGTATGGGATTAGTGAAGCATATTCTGGGTGTGTCTGGGTAACATTGGGTTCTATCCCTTGTCCTAGACACCTGCCTCTTTGATTCTGCTCCCGTACTACACCTCCCAGCAGCCACAAACTCAACATCTTTGCTCTGCCACGCATTTCTGCCATCACATTTTTACCTTCAAGCTACTCACTCATGAATGAGACCATGAGGTAAATTAAATCTGTCTTCAAGTTATGGGCATTGTGTCTCAGCAAAGGGAAAACTGAGCAATACAGAAGCATTCTTGAAAAATTAGGATGTTTTAGGACAAATGGCACATTGCTTTTCATTCATTACTTCAAATGTGAACATAAATACTGCTAATATCATTAGTCAAAGAAAAGAAAGAGCAAAAGAAGAGAAGCATAATGATAGGGGCTTCAACAGTGCAGTTAGATCACATACACTCACATCAAATCCATTTTTTAATATACCCAGTTTTCATTGGACCCCTAAAAGCAGCTGAGCAACTCTGATTGTTTTATGATTGTTATATATAAGAATTTGTTGTTAATTATAGACTATATCCCTAGGATTTGGGAGAAACTAAAAGCTCTTTTAAAAATCTTTTCTATTTCAATATAAAATTATCATCATTTATCTCAGGTTCTAATATATACTATGTGTTCATTAAATGTTTCTTGAGTGAATGAATATGTTTGTGAAAGTAAATTAAATCTATGACATTAGTATTAAAATATTCATTGAAAGGTTCAAATATGCCTTACCCCGTAGTCTGCATATGTATTGTTTTCCTCATATTTAATAATACTTTGAAGCTATCTCTTTAATAAGTGGTTTTAATCTACAAAATATGTTTTTATTTATGAAACATACCTATATCCTTTGTAATATACAACTGCAAAAAAAGATTTTTTTCTTCCCACTAATGAAATAATGTGACACTTCATTATCTTTAAGATATGACTCCACTATTGTGATACCAGTTATTCCCACAAAGGTAAGGGCACCTTTCTCTCCAGACCAAAATGGAATCTGATCCCTGTCAAATGTATTGCAGCTGCCAGTATAATTGTCAACACGTGAAATATTTAATATTAATATTAAGCCACTCTCATGTGGCTTAAAATTAAACGATGCTGCATTGTAATTCATAAAAAGATTAAGAACTATAGAGTCTTATCTGTAGTGAGAATGGACATAAAGTCAAACATGACTTCACTTTAAATGTCACATGGCTAGTCAGTTTTATTATATTTATTAGTAGCATCTATGAATAATAATGCTTTATCCATTTACTACCATAGGACTTTATAATAGTAGCCTTTTGATGTAAATTATTGATAGTAATGTAACTATACTATGTTTTCTACTGTGTCGGCATACAGTGAGCCAATTGAGTTTGAATTCTTGCTCCACCACTGATGATGGGACTTCTGTTAAACTGCACAGTTATCAATACCTTTGACTTTCACATAGAAAAGAAATAGCATTTTTCTTAAGTTGTGTAAAAAACGCTGTAAGCCATACTGAGCCTAACACATATTTTATATACATATAAATTACATATGAATTTAAGATCCATCCATTACTACCTCCTAAAATGAAAACTTTACAAAACTTCTACAGGTGGTAATGGAATTTTTACACTTATCCCACTCAAAATCATAGCAAATTTTTTTGTTTCTTCAGGTGTAATGAACTGGCATACAATTTATCTTCCAGAAATTTCAGTGAGTCAGCCTTTATGTCATTAGCCTTCAGACTATTCTTCTGCCTAATATGACGGATCACTTTCATAAATTCCTACGAAACTCCCGGAGGGCTTTACCAGCAGCTGTCTCCTGTTTCATTTGCTCTTACATGACTCATCTCTAATTAGTTTCTTCTAGTGCCTGAAAACTGATCATAATTCAATTTTAAAAATCTAGAAATCAAAGAAGATCCAAGTACAATTGAAATCGAAAAAAAATATATTAGATGGAAACTTCAGGAAATATTTCAAGTTGAGGTTTTGTAACTCGATAGCTATTACTGACTCACTGGCAGTGGTAATAGAAAGACATAAATAGATCCACTTTAAAACATCTGTCACTAATTATCAGACATCTAAAAGTTACTAAGCTTAATTTATCTTACTAAGTCTATAACATAAAACAAAAATGTAAATTTTTTACTAAGTCTATAACATAAAACAAAAATTTAAATTTTTCTTAAAATTGAAAAACTTTTTTGAAAATAAAACTATGAAAAGTGCTCAGAAACATAAACATGTAACAATTTGCACAATTTCAGTAGGTCCAAGGATCCTCTGAAGATCTGCAGATCCTGTAAGGGTATATTGATGAATTTTTAAATCTCAATTGTGAATGTGACAGTATACCTGAAAAATGTCCTATTAACCTGTTTTCAATTAGAAATTCCCCATAAGAGATTAAATAGTTTGCATGTAGAGGATGTGGGCAGTCACAGCCCTCTCTACATGTCCATGCGCATTCTTGAAGTTATGTAACACTCATGCTGTGCAGGTGTCTGGCCATTAGCTACCCATCTTGAGCATCCCTCTGGTAAAAGGGACATATCCCACCACACTGTAGATGAGCTATCCTTAAATGCAAATGTGCCTAGGAAACATGGCAGCAGTGCTGTGGTTACAGCCTCGCACCTCAAAGGCACCTTTGTGTATCAGGTTGAACACATGCCTCAAATTCCAGATATTCCTGTTAAATTTCATGAAAAGCTTTCCACCAGGAGGCCTGCGCTCCAACTCTAACTCCCAAGTAGGTTATTCATACTGTTTAAACTAGCAAGAGGACATACCTATAAAACTAACCATGGCCAGTGGATGGCAAGCTGAAGAAAAAGGACAGCCCCAAAGCAGCCTGTGGTCTCTTCTGACTTTCCTTCAAATCTTGTACTTCTGCTTATTTTCTGTTAGCACCTTCCACTGCAGATCTCCTTCTTCTAAGCCTCCATTTCTTCACATAAAGAAGAACATGAGTTTCCAAAAGTAGCCCACAGGTTTTCTTTTTATAATTGTAACTATTTCAATGTTTCTATATAAAAATAATTTCAAATGAAGGATATTTTGCTTTCAAGGATCTGGGACCACAATTTTGGATTCATGAGTGTGTGTGTGGAAACGATTGCAGGTATAAAAAGGTGTATCATTAAACCCTGATTGAAATCTTTCAGGAAAGAAAGATAATGATTCTCTTTATGGGCCAGGTTACATTTTACAAAAATGAGTTATATCAGATAAATACAGGTAGCCAATGCGATCACCATCAAAGTCCATTACAGAATGTTCTCATTACCTCAGAACATCCCTGGTGGCCCTTTGCAGCCAGTTTTATAGTCCCATTTCTAAAGTCTGGCAACCAAGAATCAGGTTAAGTTCCAGGGCGCCTTGCCCTTCCCAGAATGCCATGAAAATGGCACAAAGTTTGCAGCCTTATTCTGGTTTCCTTTACCTGACAAGACGTTTTCAAGATTCACACACATTACTGCATGGTCAGTAGTTCACCCATTTTTGTTGAGAGTACTATCCTATTTGATTTGTGCTTCAGAGGTTTTTTTTTCTTTGACTCATCAGTTAATACACATTTGTTTTTTCTTCTTTGTTTCTAATATCTAAGTTGGGTTTATTTTTTTTTAATTTTTATTTTATTGAAGTATAAATATCAATGAGACAGTTTTAAGATACCTTGACAATAAGTTGGGTTTATTAACAATAAAGCTATTACAAATATTCAGTATAGATCTCCGTGTGGACATCTGTTTTATATCCGTAGCATAATAACTTACAAGTTATTACCTGACAGCTTGTTTTATGTTACCGAACTGCACATGTTAAATTTTGCACCTTACAGTTTGATAACTCTACATGAAATTTGTGTGTGTGTGTGTGTGTGTGTGTGTGTGTGTGTGTGTAAAAATGCATGTGGTGTGGAAAAAAGCCTTGCAAACTCTTGGTGGGAAGGTGAACTCATCCATAAAATTACTCGTCCATCAAAGAATATTACTCATCCATAAAAATGACATACTACCATTTGTAGCAGTATGGATGGAACTAGAGATCATTATGTTAAGTGAAATAAGGCAGGCGCAGAAAGACCAGGACCATACAGTCTCAGTGCTGTGTGAAATCTAAAATAAAAACTAACCCTATGGAAGTGAAGCATAGAGTTGTGTTAACCAGATGGGAAGAAAGAAGGAAGGCAGGAATGGCGAGAGGTGGATCAAAGTGGCTCAAGTTACAGTTCAACAGGATTAAGTTCTCGTGCATATCAGGCTCACTGAACAGCATTAACATATTGTACGCTTCAGATAGCTGGCAGGACTTTGAATATTTTACTACTTAAATTGGCTGAATAGATAGATATGTTTAATCTAATTTAAATACTACATAATGCATCAGAACATCACATGGTGCCCCATTAATATTATTATTTTTATGCTTTTATGTATTCACTTAAGTTTTTAATTTAAAAAGTAAAAATATATGAAGTCTTCACTTATCTTCTTAGTAATACATGGTGTGTCATTTAAAATACTATAATTTATCAGATGACTTTAAATAGAACACTATAAGATAAAATATCACAAAATAGAAAATGTCAGATATAAAACTGCCTGTCTACAGAAAGTAGAACAAAATATAGAAATAATAAAATACTCTTTGCCATCAATTTATTATACACATAAAATTTTTAAACTTTAAAATCAAGCATCTGTAAAGAGACTATGACAGTAAAAAAAAAATATTTCATTCAAATTATCCAATAGGGGCTGGGGAGATGACTCAGCAAAATAAGTGCTTCCTCGGCAAGCACAAGGGCCTGAGTTCAATTCCCAGTTCCACAAAAAAAAAAATCTAATAAATGACATCTATGAAACGAATTAAGTTTAAGCTATTACTTTTTATTTTAATTACTATTATTTTGCATTTATTTCTATTGCCAGTTCTAATTTACTAAACTTTCTCTTTTATTGTATTTGCTTTTCTATCTTCCATTGATGTGATTACATTGTCTATATTAATTTATTGTACTTTTGACTTATTTGAAAACTGTATTTATTGTTCTTTTCTCACAATGTTTACTCATAAATCATTAACTGAATACTTCATATAATAATAACTAATTATAATCTATATTTTGCCTCATTCCCAATTATTATAGAACCTTTGTAGTTCAAAAGTAAATATTACATTGATTCCATGTATGCATATAGATAGTTTTAATGTCTTTCTATACTCCGTAAGTTATCTATCATCATTTTTTATTTCAGTACCGAGGATTGAACTCAGAGCCTTGAGCTTGCCAGGCAGGCACTTATTCTACTGAACTGTCTACTCTGCTCCTGTCATCATTAATTTTTCTGATTTTTAAAATTTTAATTGATAAAATATTTTAATTATAAAAATTAATAAGATTCGCAGTGCTAGTTCCACACACACCCACTTCATACTTTGGTCATATTAAAATTATTTTTATGAATGCATCAGCAGTTCACTCTATATGGATTCACATGCCTCTTACAACTAGCTCCTTTTTCTAGAGTCTAGTTCTCTTTGTCCTGAAACAGTTCCTTTATTACTTATTTCACTGGGAGGATGCTCATATTCAGCTCTGCTTCAACTTGGATGTAAAACATCTGTTACGGTTTGCATCTGGTTGTCTCTCCAAAGCCTCATACAGTCATAGGGCAGACTTCTAGAGTTTGTGATGAACTCATGATCTGCTGGGATTATGGGTGTGAGGGCTACATTCAGCCTGAGGCGAATAACCTGACTGCAGCATAAGGGAGACAGACATGCTCTCTGCTGCCACTGTTGCTGCTGCTCCTCCCCTTTCCTCTTTGCTGTCTTGCTGCCTTCCACCACCATGCACTGCTGCCCTCTGCCATGTGCTTGTCTGCCTTGGAGCCAGCTGAGTATGGACTGAAACCTCCACTAACTGTGAGCTAATAAACCTTTCCTTCCTTCAGTTTGAGTGTCAGGTATTTGTCCCAGCAATGAGAGAGGAATAACTGAGACAACATCTTCCAAAGGCCGGTGCGGTCACTGCTTTGTTTCTAGCGTGGCGCCATTGGTGTGTGCTGAGGTCCAGAAGAGGCCATCAGAGACAGAGGGAGGGACACGGACCACTCTGCTTTCCTTCTTTCTTTGCTCTGCAACTCATGGGGAGCAGCTGTGCCCTCCACACTGCTCCACCATGGTCTGCTGTTTCACCAACACCTAAAGCAATAGGGACTGATAAAGGAAAGGTATTTCAGCTCATAATTTTGAGTTTCCATGCATGATTACTGGGGCCCACCTCCAGGGGTGTTGTCAAATGACAGTGCCATGGATGTGTGTGGAGCAAAAATACAACTGTCATCGCCAAGAGCAAGGACACTACATGGGTTCCACAAACCCCTTTAAGGATCCTGCAGCATAATTTAAAGATCTATAGGCCCTTCAACATATAGGTCTTTGGGGAACATTAAGGTGGTAAGTAAAGCACCATAGTACATATTTAACATTTAATTCTTCAAGCAGACATTATAATAGGCAATGACTCAATAAGTGTTTGGGTGACTTGCTATGTCTAATTCTCACTCCAAGTGCATCCAATTTCCAACTAAATATGCAAATGGCTAGATTCTACCCTAGCTGGCCAATAATAGGGTTTGGCCCTGTTCTCTTTAGAAATTCACCCTTTTATCAGTTAACTACATTATATTGATATCATTGGGTTCCTGTTGCTAAAATATAACTTCAAGAAGATTCCTTCATCATAAGTTCAACTGAAATTCAAAGTGGTGCTCAAAGTACAGGAGATTAGCTGAGGATAGATGTGATGGAGGGATGCCTGAGTTTTATCCAAGCACCTTTGGATTCTCAGAGATCAAAGCTGTTTTATCAAATCCATAAAGAGTCATCTAAAGAGCCTTGTATTAGAGGTTGAAAAGGCACAAGAAGAAAACTCTCACAAGTAAATGACTTATTGCTTCAGAACATAATAGAAATTATCAGACATCCAGTCCATGTTAGCATTTATCTTTTAGGGAAAGTGTAGGCAGAATCCAAAGAGCCTAATCACACAGAAATGGTAACCATTCGTTAGAGGTTGAGATGCCAAAGCCAACCAAATAGTCAGAGGTGAGACTTTCAGAAAAAAAAAAAAAAAAAAAAAAAAAACTCTATACATCCATTTCAAACCTGTTTCAAGCTCAGGCCCACCTTGTGAGTGAGACCTTACTCCATGCTCTTGGGACCCCTCCAAGCCTCCAGAAGCACAAGCCAAGGCCCAACAAGTATGTGGGAGGCTCCAGCTACTATGCACCTACTGGACCTCTCCGCATCCAGGCCAGGCCTGCACTGTGATATAGACCTTCAGCCACACTCTCTGGACCCGTCCATCCCTCCAGACCAAGCCCAAGATCAGGTGCTACAACTATGTGGGAGAACTTCCCCACCCCTCTGTAGCCCATTGTCTCTCCAGACCCAGCCCAGGCCTGGCATACAAGCCTGGGGTGAAAGGTTGCAGCTGCAGTCCCAGCAGGGAAAGTAGGGTCAAAACCACCCAGATAATCCAGGAACAGAACATCTTGTCAGAGGGGCACAACAGGTTCACACCCAAGGACTGCAGCAGGAAAGATCAGAACACAGCAGCCAGACCCAAGTCAGGCACAATTGGATAAATTCAAACTTCATAGATATACACAAAAGTATTAGTAGATGCTAAAGTTATAACTGCATCAAATTTCTATACAAAAGGTCTTATGACAGTGCAATACAAAGTGATAAAGAGAAGAAGGAAAATCCAATCTCAGACCCCAGGCCCACCCAGAACAATTACAGAGAGCACTAGGACAGAAGAAATTTGGAATCACACAGCTGAAGTCTCTGAATCAATAACATCTGAAATAAAGAAACAATTGTAGAAAGATATAGGGAAACAGATCAGAAATAAATTCTGAAATAAAAAAGAAATCTCTGTATTAATAGCATGTGAAGTAAAAAGTCAAATACAAAAAAATACAGAGGAAGTCCAATCAGAAATAATCTCTGTACTAAAAATTTAATAACTGCTTCTCAAGAAGACACTGATAAAAATATAGAGGAGATTAGAAAAACAATGGATTGATTGAATGAGTAATACAAGAAAGAAATGGATTATATAAAGCAGAGTGAAACAGATATAGAAGAACTCAAGATCTAAATCACAAGCTTGCAAGAAACATTTCAGTGAAAGTGAAGATAGAGCTTCAGACCTTGAAGACACCATAACAGTTAGTGAAAAGATAAGAAAACGTATCTTAAAAACAAATAGGAATCAGGAAAAAAAAAAATAATTCATCACCTGTGAGATGATGCAAAGAAGAACAATGTGAGACTAATAGGCATCAATGAGAAAGAAGGAGTCAACACAAATGATATAACAAGAATATGGGCAGAGTAATAGCAGAAAACTTCCCAAATATGAGGAAATAATCCAACATTAAGGTAACCAAAGCATTCAGCATGCCAAATAACTTCAACTCAATTAAAAACACACTGAGACATGTAATAGTCAAGATCCCAGAAATCCAGCACAAGAATAATATAATGAAAGCCGCTAGAGAAAAGAAACAGATCATATTTAAACGGAAATCATCAGAATTTTGGCAGACTTCTATTCACAAAGTAGAAAGGCAAGAAGAGCATGGAGCAGAGCACTTCAAGTCCTCTATGAGACATTTTCCAGCCCAGAGTACTATAGCCTGGAAAACTCTCTTTCAAGTTTGATGGACAAATGAAATACTTCCATATTCTTTAGTTGTTCCATAGAAAGAAAAGCTAAGTAATTTCATGATGACAAAGCCAACCCTACACAGACTACTGAAAGACATTCTAGAGAGACACCAAAGTGATCAGAACTTCACAAACAAGAACAGAAAAAATCCACTAAATAGTGAAAAACAATCAAGCACAGGACAAAAAGAAGTAAACAACAGCAGGTAAATAACATATCAATCATAACTCAATGCATCTCAATTATAACCATCAATGGAAATGGACTCAATTCACCAATTAAGAGAACTAGACTGACACAGTGGCTTAGGGAACAATATGTTGTATAAAATAAAGACACTTAACTAAAAGAAATTCATAGGATTAAAGTCAAAGAATGGAAAAAAAAAAAAATACTACACTGCCCAGGACCTCAGAAAAAAGCGGAAGTAGCAATCCTGTCTTCAGATATCCCAAGTTCAAACCAAGAATGATCAACTGAAATAAAGAAGGCCTGTATATACTGGTTAGGGGAAGAATTCAAAAGGAAGTGGTAACATTCATAAATATATATGCGCCAAACATGGGAGTGCCCAACTATACAAGACAAATCATAATGGACGAGAAAAAGCTAATATATAATACCATACTCATACAAAGACACCTTAACTCCCCCTTATCCCTAAAAGATAGGTCAAGAAGACAAAAAATTAGCAAAGAAGTAGCAAAACTGAGCTTGGAACAAATGGACCTGGTGGACATATACAGAGTGTTCCACCCAAACACAGCTGAATACACATTTTTTCTGCTGCACATGGTCATTTTCTAAAATAAAGCACATACTAGTCCATAGGTCATGCTTAAGTATATGCAAGAAAATAGAAATTATCCCATGAATATTATCTCATCACAGTGAAATATAACTGGAAATAATGACAAAAGGAACCAGAAAAAAATTTCTAAATACATGGAAATTAAACAACACTCTACCCAGCAACCAATAGGTCACATATGAAATTAAACAAGAAATTAAACAATATCTCTAATTCAATGAAAATTCAAGCACAATTTGATGGAATTTACAGGATTTGATGAAAGCAGTTCTCAGAGGAAAATTTACAGCTGTGCACTCACACACTAGGAAAACAGAACAGGAACAAATAAACACCCTAATGCTGCACATCCAGCATCTAGAAAATGAAGAGCAAACCAAACCCAGAGCCCATAGACAGGAAGAAATTATAAAGATTAGAGCAGATATTAATTAAATTCAAGTGAAGAAAACAGTTCAAAGAAACAGTGAATCAAAAACCTGGTTCTTTGAAAGATGAAATAAAATCGATGAGCCCCTAGATAATGTCGTCAAAAAGAGGAAAGAAAAAATTCAAATAAAAGCATTAAGGAATGAAAACAGTGTAATTTCTATACACCCAATGGAAATTCAGAAGATTATCAATAGCTACTTTGAGAATCCTTAGGCTCACAGAATAGAAGACACAGGCAAAATGGACAGATTCCTAGAAAGGGCACAAATTACCAAAACTGAATCAAAAAGATATGAGAACTCTCAATAACCCAATAACAGCCAATGAAATATGAAATGTAATAAAAAGCCTGCCGACAGATGAAAGTCCAGGTCCTGATGGATTCACAGTTGAAATCTACAAGAAATTTATAGAAGATATAATCCCTGTACTCCTCAAACTTCAATGAAATTGAAAAGGAGCAGTTCTGAATTCTACAAAACATTTACACAAAACATAATCCTTACACTTCTCAAACATTTCGATGAAATTTGAATATGAAACAATCCTCCCAAAATCATTCCTGGAGGCAACTATTATACTGATACCAAAACCAGGGAAAGATGCAACTTAAATAGACAACTACATGCCCATCTCCCTCTTGAACATAGACACAAAAAGCCTCAATAATATCCTAGCAAATAGAATACAGCAAAATGTGGAAAAGATTATATGCCATACCCAGGTAGGATTAATCCCAGGGATGCAAGGATGGTTCAGTATTCACAAATCTATAAATATAATACACTATGTCAATACAGAGTAAACTAAAAAGCACATGATCATCTCAATTGATACAGAAAAGGCTTTTGAAAAAGTCCAAAATTCATTCATTTTCAAAGTCTTACACGAAATTGGAATACACAGCCTCTACTTCAATCTGACAAAAGCAATTTCTGATAACCAACAACTAGCACAATTCTAAATGGCAAAAACCTGATATCTTTTACTCTCAGATCTTGTACAGGACAAGGATAACATCTATCACCACTCCTTTTCAATATAGTTTTGGAATCATTAGCTAGAGCCGTTAGACAAGAGAGAGAAATAAAAGGAATATGAATGGGCAAAGAAGTTAAATTATCATTATTTGCAGATGACATGATACTTTATTTGGAAGAGCCAAAAAACTCCACCAAAAAGCTCCTAGAATTGATACACAAATTCAGTAGCATAGCAATCTACAAAGTCAGTACCCAAAAGTCAATAGCATTCCTCTACATGGATAACAAACACACTGAGAGGAAAATTACAGAAACAATATCTTTCACAATAGCACCATGAAAAATGAAATATCTTTCAATTAATAGAACTTAAGAAGTCAAAGCTCTATTCCAGGAAAATTATAGTACTATAAAACAAGAGATCATAGAGTATGTCAGAAAATGGAAAGATATTCCCTGCTCATGCATAGGAAAAACTAACATTGTGAAGATGGCCATACTCTGAAAATTGCCATAGAGATTTAATGCAATTCCCATCAAACTACCAAAAACATCTCACAGACCCAGAAAAATCATTTCTAAAATTTATTTGGAACCTGACAAGACCAATCTTGGGCAACAAATACAAGGCAGGAGGAATCACAGTTCCTGACTTGAAATTATACTATAAGGCTACTGTGATAAAATCAGCATGGCACTGGCAACAAAATAGACCAAAGGATCAGTGGAATAGATTGGAAGACACAGAAGCCTCTATGAACACACTCAGCTCACTTTATCTTAGACAAAGTGTCCAGACATGCTTACTGGAAGAAAGACTTTTTAACAAATGGTGCTGGAAAAACTGGCTCTCTACATGTCAAAAACTAAAACTTGACTCTGGTCTACCTCCATGAACTAAGCTAAAGCCAAAAATGGATTAAAGAAAACTAAGAAACACTAAATCTCCTGGAAGAGAAACTAGGAGGAACTCTTGAAGACAGGAGTAGACAAAGGGTTCATGAACAAAAATCAAATTGCACTGGTAATACTTGAAAGAATTAATAATTGGGACCTCCTCTTATTGGGAATTTTTTCACATCAGAAGAAATTACCAACAAAGTGAAAAGACAACCCACAAATTTGGAAAAAAAATCATAGCAAATAAATATTCAGACAAAGATCTGCTCACTAGAATTTGTAAAGAACTTAAAAACATTAAAGCCCCTAAATTTAAAGACCCAATCCAGATAAGCATCTGAGATGAACATACACATTTTAGAGGATGAAATTAAAGAAGCAAATAAATTTATGAAAAAATGTTCCACATCACTAGCCATCTCAAATGCAAATTAAAACAACACAGAAGTATCAACTCATCCCAGAAAGAATGGCTATCATAAAGAAATCAACCAACAACAAATGTTGGAGAGGCTGTGGGGGAAAAGGAAAACTTCTCTACTGCTGATGGGAATATGGACTGCTGCAACCGTCATGGGAATCTGTGTGGAGAATCCTTAAAAAACTAGGACTGGAAATGCCATTCAAACCAGCTATCCCCCTACTGGGAATTGAAACTGTCATATCATAGTGATATATGTGTGCCTATGTTTATAACAGCACAATTTGTAATAGCCTAATCTTGGAAACAATCAAGATTCCCATAAACTGAGAAAGGGATGAAAAAGATGTGATACTTCTATATAATGGAGTATTACTCAGCTATAAAGAATGTTAAAATTGAAGACGTCATATTTATGTGGATGTCACTTGAATATATGCTCATAAGTGAAATAAAGCAGACCCATATTTGTAAATATCATATAGTCTTCCTAGTGTAAGACCTCAAAAGAAGAAATACAAATAGAAAGGTATATCACAATTAAAAAGAAAGCAAGAACTTGAGGACTAGACAACAAAGAGAGGGCAAGGAAAGAAGCTAGGAAACACGACAGGGGCACAGCCATACATTTATATGTAAAATATGGGTAAAACAATGATCCTAAGAATCTTTAGCAGGCTTTTGAAAAGAGCAGTTAATTGGTAAGATTCTCACCTTTACAAACTATATATGCTGATACCTGTGAACTAAGCAACTGCACTGAAGTTAGCAATGTGTTATAATAGGCTCATGCTTGGAATGCCTGTCATTCTGGTCTTCTAAATACATACTACTTGTCATGGCAAACCAATTACTGCCATACTATCTCTCAAGGAAATGTTTGTTTTAAAAAAGGGGTGAGGGGGTTAATAAATGAAAGCAAGAGCAGGACTGTCCTGCTGCAATGCTGTATATGGTTAGATCTCTAAATTTCTGTGTAAAAATATATAATCATTTATTCCTAGTTTGTAAATATTTTTCTTTTTTGAATTTTTTTCTTCATATTCTGTAGGGACTTAAAGGTTAACACATCAATGTTTCATAGAAAATACTTCTTCCATGTTATACCTCAAATGTTTGATATTCAGACAGATATTGAGGTTAAGCTCAACTGCCTATGTTGAAGGGTAATAACAATATGCTTCTCTTCTGGAGGTTCATCAGCCTAAGTTTGCAGACCAAAAAGTAGAGAAAAAGAAGGGCTTCAAGAATAGCCAACATTTTGATCCTAGCCTTTCAAAGTCAGTGAAGACTCTGGACATATGAGAATCTGTACTGTAGCATCATGTAACTCAGTTGTGCCCCAAATTTTCTGATCAAGGAAATTATGGAGCCACAGAGGAAAGTGATTGAATATATAGAGTGTGCCTAAAGAGAGTCACATGGACAGAACATTCTCTCAGGCTTTCACAGAGGGCAAATTGGTCAAGCAATGGCCATGACTCATCCCCAAGGCTGACGCTGACAAAGTATGTACAATTGTGGTACAAAGTTTCAGGATAAATCCTAAGGGGTTTTCACTGACCTTACAGATACAACACCTACATTTCTTGTTATGTAGGTCTTGTCTTGTCTTGGCCTTAACCATGCAGCAAAAAAAGTATAAAAATGAAGTATAAAAAGTAAAATCATATTAATACGCTGAGCTATAAAAGACTCAAGTCAAGAACTTCTGACATTGCCAGACATATGGAAAACCCACTACTATTATGGGCTACTCGACTGTATTGGATTATTTTGCTGAATTCATACACCCATAATATTTAAATGACAGTGGAATACCCTTCTCTGACAAAACTAAACAAAAAAGGGGATACAAATGAATGACCATTTTGTATCTGTGTATTCAAAGTATAGATATCCAGCTACATTCTCTTAATTCAATGCATAGAAAGTGTTATGTCTGCATCTTGTACTATGAATAACCACTAAGACAACAATATTTAATATATTAATTATTGAAACTATATTGCTAATCAGTTTTGAAACTGTCTCATTGGTATTTGATTTGCAATAAAAGTATTAAAAAATAAAACCTATGGCTCATAGCTTTTATCCATGCTTGCATTCATGTAACTGGGTGTTGCTTTACACAATAAATTGATGACATTGAATAGGCTTTGATCCTAGAAAAGTGCAAAATGGCAGTAATTCTAGGGCTCTGGCATGCTCTTGCATCACTTCAGTAGCCAGCTGAAACAAGAATTGTTAAACGCTGTTCTCAAAATTTAAGAATGAGCATTGCTCAGACACAGCCTGAGAATTTGCATTCCTAAAAATATTTCAGATACTGCTGATTTTAGGAAGAATAGTATAAGAACTACTGTTTAGACAAATACCTATGTCCAAAGCAAGGCTTACAAATAGAGAAGGAGCATAGCAGTGCAACTTATGAGACAAAATAGAATATATAGTTGGTAAATCAGTTTTTCAAGAATTAATTTAAGGAAAGAAACTGAAAATTTTTTCTTCATTTATTGTTTCATGATGAAATAAAAATTATTCCTCTGATCTTCAAAATTACTCTATTTTCATAACAGTGCATCAAACGTGAGTGTCCTTGGGGTAAACAATGTGTATTCATGATTTTTATTTTGAAGAGAACAAATAATCAAAAATCAAAGATGTTATTATAGCATGTTGGCCCTTTTCCACAATAAGACATTAGGATCTATAGTTGCAATTACATGAACAAATTGTGCCAACACCTACACATGTAAAAATTTGCTTTCAAAAGCAAACTGTATCAGCCTTGGGACAAAATGCAGCAATCAGTCACTGTTAGAACTTTCCCAGTCCTCTCTGCCCCTCTTTCTCTGGAAGACACTACAGGTAAATGTTTATCTTTCTTTTGTTATTAGCTGCCCTTGAGTTCAACCTTTCAGTTTGTAAGCTACATTTGTAAGATTGAGATTCACTTGATCTTTTGTAATGCTGGCCCCTGCCTAACTTCCTGGTCCCTGCCAATAAAAGCCAGGAAAAGCCAAAAAGGCTAGGAAGGCAGATACGTATGGATTGAATTTCTTCTCAAAAATAAATATTGGTTTAAATCTTAAATGAAAAGGGCCAGACAAAATGTACTTCATTAGACTTCTTTGACATATGATGAAGTGAACCAATGTTTCCTGTTTTCCAACTATCAAATACCCTCCTGAACAAAGAAATATATGTTTGATTCTCTCACAAAGAATTTAGATTATGTCACTGTGCTGTTAAGAGAGAATGAGCTTTTTTATGGTGAAAACAGGATGTAGAAGAAAGACTTAAATATGATGTACCTTATAAGGCTAGAACAGAGTCAGGCTGAGAAGGTCATCTCAAAGTTTACTTTAAAAAATTGCAGGTCTCTATCTTTATACTCAAGGAACTGTATAAACTATTCCTTGAAGAAGCCATAGAATAGATTTTAAAATAAGGAATTTCTATCATTTGTGGAAGGAAGAAATTTCAGAAAACAAAAGATACCTTAAGTCACTAGTTTAGCACTGAGTTCTGTATTAATCATTTCTTTTCTGTTCCTAGGACAAAATACCCAACATAAGGCCAGGGAGATAGCTCAGTAGAATAAGCGCCTGTCTGGCAAGCACAGGGTCCTGAGTTCAATGCCCAGTACCACAAAAAAAAAAGTATTCAGTTCATGGTCACCTGGCTCCAAGGTAGAAGATCAGAAGGTACATGGTAGAGAAAATCTATCCAGCTATCACAGCCGGAAAAGTAAAAAAAAAAAAAAAAAAAAAAAGAAGAACAGAAAGAGAACTAGAGTAAGAAATAGAGCAGGTGACCAGAATTCATGCTATGTCACATCCTCAAGAACCCATCTTCTCCATCCTGGCCAAAACCCTTATCAACACATTCAGATATGAAGGGATTCATCCACTGAGGCATTTGGCAATCCATGATCTAATCACCTTCCAAAATCCCCATCTATGAACATGTGACACGTCATGACACATGAGTGAACATTTAAGCACTTTAAACAGCATCTCTTTTGACCCTCATCACAAACATGTCAGCTTAGTGTTGGTATACTTGTATTAACCAAGAAAACTGAGATTCAGAAACATTAGGGGTAATGTTTCTGAACAAAGAAACATCAACCCAACTCTGAACAAAGAAGTTAATGTTAGCATTTTCTTATCTTTACCTCATTTTTTTTTCTAGCTAACTTGGAAGAATATTACATTAATGGTTATAAAAGTTGTGTTTGGCTGAACAGGATGCTCAAGTTTTAGTTATTTTTACACACTCTTATACTCTTCACACAAAAATGAGTGTCTGTCAGTCCTTTTCTCTGAGTCTGAGTAGCCTACATCTATCCTTGACAAGAAACCCTGCAAGCAAATCTCAGTTTCTTCCACTTTGCTGCCTGGATTGATGTAGGATCATTATGAAGTAATCAATGCCAAAGATTGTTATTAATTTTCCACTGCCTAGACTTAAATAAACACTCACTGTTACCCAAGGACATGGTTATGACTTATACTCCCTCACACAGATGCACTGTTACATGGACTCACAACCCACAAAGACACACATTATCATGGTTCAATTGAAAAAACCCAAGTGAAAAACAACAAGGTGGATGAATAGTAAAGCAAAGGAGAAAGGGGAACTAATTTAGAGATAATGAGCATGAGAATGCCTCAGTAAAGAAGAACAACCCAGTATGGCATTAGGTGGCAAGCTTGGCCTTTGGGGAAAACTACCCTAAGGCCTGCTTTAATTACCTGTTTTTAAGTGTAAGTGAAGGCAAAATATAAAAAGGGGTAAAACACTTACTCTCCCAAAACTGTGGTAACATTCTGAGAGACTTATTGTTCTTGCAAAGAGACTGTTTTTGTAATTGTACTTGTGAAAGGTAATAATCCACCATGCCCATGTGCAGCCCTGCATTTGATCATAAGATAGAGCCCTATTTCTTCCATAGGTCAATAAATGGAGAGAGAAGGAATGAAAGTGTTATCCCATGCTTGCATCTTGCCTTAGCAGCTGAGAATCTCAGAGGCCTGTGACCAATGCAAGGAGCTTCATTCTCAGGTGACCTTCTCTGAGCACGGGTCAGCTCATGAGAATGGGGCTTTAAGGCCACAGGGCCTAATGACAAGGCAGGACAGCACATGGATGAGAAAGCTCTGAGCCTTGGACAATGCTAACAAAAGCCCAGTTAAGGAGCACTTCCAAAGCTTTTCCTTCCTCACCCCACCACTCTGTGGAAAGGTAAGTTTGTGGCAGAAGGATAAAGATGATCGAGCAAAGGACCCATAACAAAAGGCTTATCTCTGAGTAAGACCCCCTTTGGAGATATCAACTCCATTACAACCAAATGCCTTATCTAATCCCAGCCTAATTTTGGAGTAATTGTTGGCTATCACAAAGGTAAGCAGGACATATTTTTTTCACAGTTGCCTGCTTTTCTCGAGTGTCCGGCTTTCTAAAATCCCCTTTAATAAGGATTACTTGCTTGTAAATCAGCTTCCTTTTTTGATGTTGTAACAGCAGAGTTCTTGTAATCTAGCCAAGGACAGGCTCTTTTTAAAACCATATACCTAACAGGTGTGTACTTCCTGCCCACACACAAAATTGGCAGTTGCCTTCCAATTCCAAAATACTTGACAGGTAAGCATTTCCTTCAGGGAGGGTGAGAAATCATGTCCTCTCTCATTCTGTTGGCCAGAGAGAAAATCAAGTTTGAAAGAAGATTTTCTTATATCTGTATTTGTTCATCCTTATCCCCTATGGAAGGGACAAGGTAGGGATATTTTAGAAGTCCAATGTGCTACCCATTGCACTACAGAGCCACCTAACATAGGGATATTTTAAGGGAACCATATCACATGAATGCATTTGTCAAATTCAAATAACAAATATTTTCAAATATTTTTAAATTCAACTTTAAATCAGCAGCTATTCTTTCAAATTATAACAAAAGCACATATAATTGTTAGTAATTGTTTGCTTGGCTGTGAGACAGATATCTCAATACACAGTTTAACCTACTGCTTCCTCATATTTGGGGTCTATCAAAATCTTCTTGAAGGGCCTCCTTAGGCAGGCACAGGGACCAGGCCAAGCCAAAAGGAGGCTGAGACAGGAGGATGGCTCTGGAATACTAAGGGAGATTTTAATTTTAAAAAATAAACTAAACCACTGGGAATAGAAAAAACAAGCCAGATAGGAGCTGAAACTGAATGTAGTGTGTTGCTGCTGTTCTCGAATTTCTTTCTCCAGTCCTGGTCTCTGCCTCTGGTGACAAGGGTGACAAGGTTTTTTTCTGAACAAAGAAACATCAACCCAACTCTGAACAAAGAAGTTAATGTTAGCATTTTCTTATCTTTACCTCATTTTTTTTTCTAGCTAACTTGGAAGAATATTACATTAATGATGTAATACCCGAATACTCAGCTACAGCTGAAGAACTTATTTAAAAACAAAGACTTCACCCCTCCCCTCAAAAACCTGGTCTTCCACAAGTGTTCCCTCACTGAGGACATTAAAAAAAGTATGAACCATTAATTTTTACATAATTTGTAATTGTAAGAATAATCACCATAAAACTCCTGTAGCCTATGGGTTTGGCAAAAATTTATCTTTACAGCTGGACCCATATCTCAAATCACTTATGAAATCAGAATGTAGAATACTTTTGAAAATTCTGGGCCTCCTTCTCAGTTCTGAAATGAGGATGGTGAAACCCATGTCAGTTAGGAAATAAGATGGCATAATTTGTACATAGTAGACTGAAAAAAGTTATTAGATTTTTCCCAAATACAAACAAATCTGAGATTTGCCAGGTCAGCTAATTACTAAACTCTTCCCAGAGAGAGAAAACCATGACCCAAAACATACAGTTACATGAAACAGTGAGCTCATATCTCCATAGC
This sequence comes from Ctenomys sociabilis, assembly GCA_004027165.1. Taxonomy (NCBI): domain Eukaryota; kingdom Metazoa; phylum Chordata; class Mammalia; order Rodentia; family Ctenomyidae; genus Ctenomys; species Ctenomys sociabilis. Next base: position 26,218 of record PVKA01003953.1, on the reverse strand, counting down.
CTAGAAAAGGGGAGAACAATGGCTTGGAGAGTGTTCTGTCATTGGAGGAAGGGGCTGTCCCTTTTTTTCATTCAAGACCATATCTAAAAAGAATATAAAAGAGACTGGAATCATATTCCTTAACTAACAATTTGAATGACAAAGTAGCAATGTAAGCACTCTGCTATATCCTATTACACTAAATAAATTGATGCAAATGTAATAGGTCATGCTTCATTCATCCTAAAATATAAGCCTTCTTTTATTAAGAAACAAAAAGAACTAGAAAAATTGCTAGGTTATAGTGTTTAGCATTTTTTTACTCTGAGTTATTATCCTATAACACTATATTTAATCACTAATAACATCCTTATATAATTGCTATAAATGTACTGCTTATTTTTAAAATTTGAAATGCTTTGTTTTATTGCCAGAATCTTCCCTCCCAGACTATTAAAAAACATTCAACTTAAATACTCTCAGTAGGAAAAAACTTCCCAGAAATATATAGCACTACATTTTACAGCTCACAAAATTTACAAAGCAGACACTGATAACAACTAATGATAGCCTTCGAAAACAAAGAAATTGGTACACAATGTTCTCAGTCTTCTCAAGAGCAGAACGAATGATGGCTATGTGCCTGCAAAACCGACTGAGATGATTAACTGAATGTGTGGGGACTTAGGCAGTGTGTCATGAGACATATGCAGATCCGGAAATCCTTTTGCAAAAAACAAGGATCATGTCTAAACCCATTTTTGAAAATAAGATCTATTCTCCTGAGGGCTTAAGTCACTCACTGGAAGTTGTTTGGGCACTAAAGAAGTCATATTTGGGTCTTTTAAGTACCTGAGTACTCAGGAGTATTATGATGAATCAGAATGGCTATTTCGTCTGAGAGAAAAGAAAAGAGGCATTTATCACATGTCAGCTATGTGCCATATGCTTTTATTTACTTATTTCAGTGGTCCTCGCAATGTTCCTGCTCTGGGAGTGTTATTCATCCCAGCTTGACAAGTGGAAAAATCAAATCTCAATGGAAAATCCAAGATTGTACAGAGTTGTTCACCTGATTCCAAAATACATGCCCTCCATTATTCCAGAGAATGAAGACCATTTTTTAATTCCTATACAGTTTAATCAGTCAAGTTAATGAAAATATCAAAATTTTTGAGTTAGTGTATGGCAGCAGAAATTTAACTTCTGCTGTAAATAATACAGTACCTAGTGTTTCTATAGACAATCTATGCAGCAGAAAGAGCAATTATGTTAGATTTTAGTTCATCAGGATCACATTCCAAAAACGTCTTTCAAACTTCTACGGCATCCTCTAGCAAAGTCTTATCACTAGTCTTCCCGTGGTTAATTGGAAATGGCTTCTGCCCCTCTTATTCACAGAGATGCCCATCTACATGAACTAATGCAATCAGGATGTTACATCATCAGTGTATTTCATGAAGAAAACCATCAGCAATGCCTGTGGAACAACTGGACTGATCCATATTATTGCAAGCAATAAAGACAAGCTGCACTTTGAATGTGGATCAACCTTGAAAGTATTCCTGGGTAGTCTCTGTCAATGAGCCGTGAAGAGCAAGCCAGATACCTGGAGAACTATGATGCTATTTGAGTTACTCATGAGACCAGCGGCCGTGAAGGTCAGACTGAGGCAACGAACATAGATGAAAAACTTTTTTCATTAACATTTTCACATTTAGTTTTGTTGTATTTTTCTTACCTCTATTGATATATTCTGAATGTTCTCATCTGACCACCATTTATTCATCATTGCAAACAGCATAGCAAGCAATAATATGTATTTGGTACAGCATTTACAGAGTCTCACTAGACAGGTCAGATTTATAGTGATCCTCCTGCTTTCAGCCTCCCAAGTGCTGGGATTGTAGGCATGAGTCACCATGCCTAGTCTCAATCCTGTCTCAGCACACCTTGGGGGTGGGACTGGCACAGTACTCCCAGGGATCAAACCCAGTCCCTGCATCTGCCTAAGCAGGCTCCTTGATCCACTGAGATATTTGGCTGACCTTTAAAATGCATGTTTAAAAAATTGTAGTAGTTTACGTCATTAAAAATCATCCTATATGAAAAGATGTGCTCACACATGCTGCTACATTTTTACTTCACTACAGAAAGAGAACACTGAAGGATGGACAGAATCCTCTTAGAATAGAAGAAACACTAATCCATGGGCGGGGGAGATGGCTCAGTGGAATAAGTGCTTCCCTGGCTGGCAAGAAACACTAATCCAGAAGAAGGAAGCAGAACCAGGATGCTGACAACTTGCAGACCTGAGACTTCTGCTTCCCGGTGACCTGGGAGTAGTCACCAATCTTCCTATTTTGTATACGAGGAATGGAAGGTGCATAGTTGTGTTAAGCGACAACTGGGGTCAGAATTTTGATACTTATTTGGGTTAACATCCAAAGATATCTGTCCTCTCAATAGTTTCCTTCTCCTTGATTTCTGCCCTTAAGGAATTTACAATCTAGAAGAGGGAAAGAATCAGCTCTAGTATTTCAGAACATATTTCCAAATAAATGTTGATTGAAAATATTAAACACAACACAAAATGTAAGCTAGAAAACAATCTTACTAACCATAAAATAAGTAGTTTTATAAACAAAAAACAATAGCATCATGCCATTGTTAACATAGAGCAAAAATATAATATATCTGACGATTATATTTAATAAGTTAATTATGTTTCTTTTTCACTTTTCATAATCACTATGATTTTTATTAGAGTGTTTTCCTTGCTAATTCATAAAGGAACTTATATTGTAAAGAAAGCTGTATATGTCACATATTTTGGAAATATTTCCTAGATGGTCATTTACTTTTAAAGGTTGTTTGTGAATTTTATGATAGATTTTTAATGTTTATGTTACATTTAATCTTTTATATTATTCTTCATTCATTTTGCTTTAACTTAAAACACTTTTCAAATCTTGCAATAATTTTTTTCTATTTTAAAGAATTTTTTACATTAAACATTCCAGATCATATAAAAATTATTTTGTATATGTAGCAAGGTAAGAATCTAACTTAACTATTTTTAAACAGTTATTCACAACTATTGTATGAGATACAGTTTCTCTATATGTGTGAATTGCCATCAACATCTTCTGTTTCACTTTAGATATATTAAAATGTCTTAACTGTCTATTCTGTCCTACTAGCAGTCTTCTTCCTTTGATCCTCCACTTTTTCTTTTTCTTTCTTTTCATTTCCTCACACATGAATAATTTCTGAATAATAAAATTATTCCTGATCTTTAGAACAATTCACTAAATGATAGTGCGTAGCTTTTACTGGTAATGAGAAAGAGAAAATTAACAATAGTCTAGAAAGGGCAGAGACCATGAATAAGACAAAGAAGTGCAGATGGGAGATTCTGTGAAAAGCAGGATGGGTGTTCTCAGTGAGGGTGCTCAGAAGAAGAAAGTCAGTTGTAGGAAGAAAGAAAACATGAGATTTGCAACAGACTGCTGATCAGCTACACATTACGATCATCAATAAATAAATCCCAACTTATGACTCTGAGAATGGTGTCATGTTCATTACTTTCAATTTTTTTCAAGATAACTTTTTCAAAATGACAACTAATCTGGGTCATACAGCTCTGACCATATTAAAGATGCAAAATGAGAACTTACTCTGACTGTAACCAAACCGAACAGCTGCATAGTAGCAAAGTAAATATTCCATATCTTCAGAAAATCCACATCATTCACTCCCCTAACAGAATGGAAAAAGCTACAAAGAAATACAATGCAGGCTGTTACCGGGTTTATTCATGGCATTTCATTCCTTCTGTGAAAGACAAGATACTGTGAAACAAACAAAAACACAATGCCCTGTTCGGAACACCATGAATTTTGGAAGAGAGTTGTTTCTCTTATTTAATGATGAACTATATTCTCTAGACAAAATTTCTCACAGAAAGTTATTATCAGGCTCTCTTGAGGAGGAAAGGCCACCTGGAGTCCTCTTTATCTTCCAGATCATTCACTGCACCACTCTCCTCTCCTTCACGGGTCTCCTTCATGCCTCTAATTTCAACATTCCCCAGCAAGGTCTCTTCCCTGAGCAGCTGCAAAGCAAGAGGAAGGATAAAGTGGGATCAGCAGACAGCAGGGAGGGGAAAAAGCTTGACTGGCTCAGAGGCTTTGGATCCCATGAAACTCTTATCTCTATTTGGTGAACCAGGTGTTAACATTCCATGCTCATTCAGAGAAAATTCTTTCATTTGACAAAGGTTTTGAGGAATGTAATTCATTAGTATGAAGTCTTTGTCACGGTTCAGCACCTGACAAGCTCTCTTCATTCAGTAATCCTGAGAACACCTATGAAATGCTCCCTGACTTATTACAGTGACATTATTTCACATTTAAAAGAGAATTCTTTATTTATACTTAGGGTTATGGATGACAGCGTGGGCTTTCTGTGATTTTCTTTGTTTCATTTCCATTCTTTAGAATTAACAAATTACTCTTCTTAATGGCCCTTTTTTCATTCTCCCTTGTCTATAATCTCTGTTCTCTCTCCTCTCTCTCTCTCTCTCTCTCTCTCTTTCTCTCTCTCTCTTCTCTCTCTCTATTTCTGTCTCCCCCCCATACACATACACACTAGTTTGTATTTGTATCTCTTCTACCTACAACCCAGTTCCTTCTCTGAGCAGTTTGCCTGAAACATTATGACAAGGAAAAAAATAATTTAAAAAAATGACTCCTAGGTCTGGGCCCTGATGATGTCAACTCTGTCCATAAGCACTCATATGACTTGAACGAGTGTTTCCACTTTCCGAAAGGTATTAAATGAACTTATTAGATTTGCCCCTTCCATCTTGAGACTTTGCTTATTTTAATTAAAACAATACCAAGATATAAGCAAACTAATAAATTCACCATAATGTTTTGTAACTTGCTATGAATCAGTGAATGAAGCATCTACTGTTCAACATGGTAATCCCTAGCTATGTGTGGCTTTTTGAATTCAAATGTGAGATCATTTAAATGAAACTGTATTTCAAACTCAGTTCCCTAGTTGCCCCCGCCACCTTTGAAGTTACATGGGGTTGTGTATACTGTATTGGATAGAGTAGATTATAGTGCATTCACTCCCTATAGAAAGTCCTATTTGACCACACAGAAGGCAGCCTAGTATTATAAGTTCCCATGTAAAATATACTTGTGTTAAAAATGATGTTCAGAATTGCACTTAGAAACATAATGCAAGGTATAGTATGGCGGCCTCTTCTGAGACCACACTTTCCTTCTCAGTTTCCAAACCTGCATTGGTTATCTATACTTTTATTTTTTTGCAGAACCAGGGATTGAACTCAGGCCCTTATGCTTGCCAGGCAAGCACTTATTCTACTGAGCCATCTCCCCTGCCCCTAAATTGGTATTATTATCTTCAGTTTAAGGAAATAGTATGATTTAAACTAAACTTTAATTGTTGTTTGGTTTGAGGTTGGAATAAGCAGAAAAATGAGGGAAGGGCATGTGTGAAAGACAGTGAATTAAAGACAGAAAGCATCGACCAAGAAGGACTCTCAAGCCTGATAACTTTTGAAGAAGATTTAGATGACCATAAATCAAGTATGGGGCTTCCATAGACTATTCATCTTTAAATGTGTATACTTGTGAGAGCATGGATTTTTGTATATAGATGTGTGTAATTAATGCATGGGAAAGAAAAGGTGACCAATTATTGCTTATGATAAAGTTTAAAAAAAAAAAAGATCTTAGATTCTTTTCCAACTTAGATGGTGCAGTCTGGAAAAATACTACCTGAGCAATGTGGGACATAAAAATCCATTAAAGTCTCTTCATTGTGTTTATGAATTCCCTAAAGATGTACATATCATGATTTGGCTGTCTGGAATTAATTATTGCATTTTCTCCAAGAGAAAGCTATGCTTCCTTGTAACCTAGATTGGTTCAGAAAGTCTGGAAGCAAAGCTCCAATCCTAAGGCTGAAAACACAACCAAGCCGATCCAGAGAGCAAAGCAGTATGCTTTCCCAAGGGCAAAGAATGTGTTCCCTACCTGCTACGGAGAATGTTCTCTCACCGCGTCTGTCTTCCTGTTGCAAAGAAGTTTCACAAGTTAGTAATCTCATCAAAGGAAGCCAAGTGGCAGAGACGTCTCCACAGGGGGAGCTAATCAGCGAAGCTTTCTTTTCTTCCAGTCTCTATTCACTGTTTTCAGAGAGACCAGGTTCCAAGCTATTGAAATTTCCCTTGATCCCTCTAAGACTTCAATCAGTCTTGAAGAAGGGATGCTTTCTCTTGGTTTGTTTCTTTCAAACATACCCCTTTGAATTAAAGGGCTTAGTGAGGTCTTAATACAATACATAGCCAGCCTGGCATTTGGCACTTTGCAGTCTTAGATACTAGTCTGAAACAGGTTTGAATGCGGAAGCCTGCAGAAATAATCATCTTTATTCAGCCAATTTTCCTTCAGGTTTTGGCAAACAATTCTGAACACAAGGTAATCTGATGCCCTCAGGATGTTTCAAGAATCTTCAAGACTGCACAGTATAGAGCGATGACAAAGCTGAAACTTTCCATTTCAAAAGAAAGGGGCACTGTGGCAAATTCCCCAGGAATTTAGCAAGTTTGTTAGAAGGGTAATTAAGTTTTGTGCACTTTTATTCTGCAAATCCACAGAATAGACTTAAGAATTCTTTTTCTTCTCCTATTAAAAATGTAGCAGCACTAGCTCCTTTGTTCTTGCTTTTCCAATTAAATAGAGCGGCAAGGAAATACTCTTCTCCAAAGAAAATTGGGAGAGCAATGTTTTTTTTTAGCTCCATACAGATTCACATGAACTAAGCGACCCCAGAGTCTGCTTTGACTATCTCTTGTGTTTTCATTCACACACAGGTTGAAGAAGCAAACTGGAATGTCATTGTTAGACATTCTGAGATGCAGCCCTGGGAGCTTAGGTAGAGGTAAAGAGCAATATCTGAGCTTAGACTTTGGGAATAAAAGACTTAAGTTTTAATTATGTGAACTGCTCTGGCACTATTGTCCTGTTGATACTGCCATCAGGGTCAACAGTTGATTCAGTTGTCACCTTCTCTAGTCATTGAGGAAAAGATTACCAGTAAGTATGGCAGTGCAGTCTGTCCCCTGCTCTAAATGAAACAAGGTGGAATTGTATTGTTTCTGACATGAATTACCCTATGACCTGCTATAATGTCATTTATATTACAATAGTGTTTGCCAAGACAGACCAGACATTGTATGGCTTCAAAGGTCTTCTTAGTTTGCTTTTGCAACTCCTACTTAGGGAAGGTAGTAGCTGAAATCTGAGAAGGAGAAAGACTTCTGGGTTGGTCTGGAACCTCCAGAGACTGCCTACTTAATTATAGTCTTCATAACCAGCTCTGAGGGAATGTAACACTATCTCAGACACACAATAAATGTCAGCAGTTGTCAAATGATAGATTTTTTTTGTGCTTCCTACCTACAGTTTTCCTAATGCTAGAAAAGACTCCTGTATTGTGTACATTTTTCTAAGGAATGCATTTAAGATATATTTAAATACTTCTATTTATAAGCACCAGAAAACAGTTGCTTAGCTCCAAGTTAGGGATCTTGGAGAGGGAGAGGGAAATAAACACATAATGAGTCTCATAAATAGTTGAATTTATCTCTTGGCAACTTTTCACAACACCTTCGGCAAACAGGGCATCCATGCATGAAAGAGAAATAATGAGGCACATGCCCTCAAGTGACAGATGTTGGCATATACTAAAAAGGCAGCCTTTTTGTTCTCCCACTTTCTGCTGCTCACTGGCCCCCTATTTCCAATGCAGTTTGAGACATCAACTGTTTGATATATATATATATATATATATATATATATATATATATATATATATATATATATATATATATATATATATATATATATATATATATATATATATATATATATATATATATATA
>PVKA01003953.1:0-18152 GCA_004027165.1 Ctenomys sociabilis | reverse complement strand
ACTGAATCCTCTGAAGTTTCTAAAGTTTCACTCTAAATGTATTATTATGGGCTGTAGCAGCAAAACATCATGTCATTCTCTTCCTTGTTAAAGAAAAAGAAAAGTATTATCTTCTAAGAGTCCTTCCAAGCACAGCAGGGATGTGCTCAACACTACCATCAAGCGTGAAAACTGTTCTTTTTTTATGAAAACTGTTCTTAAATCTTGTATGTTCCATTTGGTAGCCATGATTCCTAGAAAGCATGCTACTTTAGACTAGGTATTTTATATTTATCCAGTAATGCTAGTGTCTTCACTGTATATAGAAAAATTTAAACACAATGAACAAAATAGTTCTACTTAGGAATGATTAGCTAACTGTGAAAGAATGATTAGCTAAAAAATAGCAGTGTCATAAAATTCTAAATGATGAGAGATTTGAGAGAAGACATGATGAATGGGATCAAATGCTAGAAAAATGGCATAAAATGAGTATAATGAATTCGACCCCCATGTGTTGAGCTTGGTTTATCTATAACTGGAGTATTTCAGGTGATCAGTGTTATCAAGGCACAGTGATATCAAGGCACAATGTTTCACTTTTATTTTTAGTAAATAAACCTTACCACACCTCCATCTGACTTTATCTCCTGAAGTTCACCACCAAGAGTTCATTTTCTTTTAGGTATAAGGCAAGAGTAAGACATTTGGGTAAGTAAATAAGCACTCATCACCAGTATTTAAAAATCCATTCAGAACACATTTGTTAGATCTTTGTGTATACTTAGATAACAATATATAGTTTCTAGTTATCTGTGAGATAGCTCAGCAGACCAAGCACCTGCTTAGGCAAGCACAGGGACCCAGGTTTGATCTCTAGCACCAAATGCCACTCTGGCCCTGCTCTTGGGTGCTGTTAGCCGGCCACTGAGTCCTGGTATAGCGGCACATGCCTGTAATCTCATGTCTTGGGAGGCTGAGAACAGGAGGACCACTACAAGTCTAGCTACATAGTGAGACCCTGTAACAAATACATACATTAAAAGAAATATATATATTGGTTACACTAATAGAACGCCCAAATTAAGGAGTGGCCAAATAGTAAGAGGATTTATAATTTCCCATGATAAACTTAGAGATAGTAGAGCCCCAGGGTTGGTTCAGTTGTCTCACAATATCATCAAAGACACAAAGTATCAGATGAATAATTCTGCTTTTTTCACAGAACTCTTCCCTCCCTTTTTAAATAGTGGAAAGATTTCTCAATCTTAATGATATTGCCCTTTTGATGGCAAGATGTCTGTAGTAATCCTAACCAGATACTACCTTCTAGCAAAACCTGAAAGCGTTCTTATGTTTTGTGATTTTTTTAAAAAATAAGGATGTATGACTTTCTTAAAAGCACAATCAACATTTCTTCCTATCACCTAGACCATATTTTATGTCTATATTTTCATCTCAAGTAGGGGTGATTAGGCCAATCACCTCCCCAAAGACTTTTATCACTGTTTAAGGATTCTTTTATCACAATTTAGGGAGTGATATGGAATCTGGGTCGAAACCAAGGATGCTCCGCAATGCCCTGTGACAGCTAGGGTTAGCAAAGCACACTTCTGGTGTCTGCAGATGCACCATGGAGGTGTGACTTTGGGGTCCATACCTGGTCCTTCACCCCTTTCTCTCTGACGCTGTCCCCCAGCTCTGATCCCCAGCTGCCATGAATCAGGCAGCATTTCTCCACCACACATTTCCACCACGATGCTCTTGCCCTAGAGCCAGCGAACAATGGACTGAATCCTCGGAAACTGTGAGCAAGAAAAACCTTTCTCCTTTCTGAGCTGAGCGACAGGAGTCCTGTCCCAGTACAAAGATAGGGGATGAATACATTCATTGAACATTTTTCTTCAGCAATTATTTATCCTAAAATGTCAATATCATTAAGATTAAGAAATCTTTCCACTATTTAAAAAGGGAGGGAAGAGTTCTGTGAAAAAAGCAGAATTGTTCATCTGATACTTTTGTTAGCAGTTTGTTAAAACAAGGAAAAACTCTGAAAATGATTCCAGGGTAAGTAAGCAACATACTTTACTTGAAGATCTAAAAGTAGCCTTTCTTGCCAGGCCTAACTCCAGAACAACTATAATCCAGGCCCTTGGGAGGCTGAAGCAGGAGGAGTATTGTGAGTTCAAGGTCAGCAAGGCTACAAAGTGAGTTCAAGGCCAGCCTCAACAGTACAGAGCTCAGTCAGAGTCCTGGGTATCCAGAAGCAAGAGGAAAACCAGTGGTGTGGAGGCGCCTTCCAGGAAGCACAAGGCAACGTGCCCTGTATATTTGCAGCAAAAGTGCATAAAACTCACTTTGCCAGACCTAGGACTGAATCTGATTTACAAACATTCTCCCAGAATGGAGTTTTTTCATAAATCGGGGACTTACTGTATTTCTAAAATATAAAAAGTACTTTTACCAGTTATCTGTTTTCCACCCTCACAAGGCGGCATGGTTTTATAATCATTGTAAACTTTAAAAGGGCTCTCATATTACAAATATCCCCGTGATACAAATGAAATAAATGGAACTTTGAAGGTCGAGTAATTTGATGAAGGTCACTTAACTCATGGCAGAAGCAGACCAAGCCTCTGTCTTTCTAGTCCTCAGCCCCTGTGTTAACTATAACTGGAGTGTCCCTCTCACTGTGCAGAAAGGGGAGAATGATCCTACAACTCTACTTGGAACTGTAGCCATGTAAAATTGTCAGGAACTGTGCTGTTTATGAAAGCATCTAAGGTTTTTGACATTAGCTTGCCAAACTCTACTTTTTTCATGCTGAGCTCTAATAAAGGTGATCTATATTCAGGGATTTGGGGTAAAATTACAATTAGTTTTAGGAAAACATAGGACTTATCTCCTGTTATTACCCAAACAACCAGTTCAGTAACTTGGTGAGTTGGGGAGTGGGGTTCATTATAGTCTGAGAGGGAGTGATCCCCTGCCAGCCCCTCACCTCATGGTGCAAGGGCACAGCTGGTGTGTGGGCCTACATTCCAGGCAATATGCTGTTTCTCACATCAGGCTTTAGTCCATATGGCTTTGCCTCACTGAGCTGAAAAGGAAAGCTGTCTTGATTCATTGAAAATTAGGTTCATATATACATCGTGTTGACAAAGGCATTATAAGAGTAAGCACGACTTGCTAACTTGTAACTTAGCAAGATGCCCTAAGAGAAAGGAAAGTGCTTCAAGGAGCCAGGAAAGCCCTGGCTTGCTGTTTGCTCAATACTAATCCCCAAAATCCACTGCCTGAAGCCAGACAAAAGACAAATTATATAGCTTTTGAGGAGTTTTTTTTTTTTACCAGATGGGCAACCTGAAGCTATAGTTCACTGGCAAATTAAGTCTCTGAATACAGAGAAATCCAGCCCAATCCTGTGTTTCATAAAAACACAAAGCATGTTTCTCAAACAAATTATTTGGAAATGTGGACAGTATTGAGAAGAGTGTATAAAGGGAAACCCTTGCCACATATTAGATTTCATCTTTCATGTCTGCTCAGTTGCTAAAGCAAAGCTATGGAAACTACTTTCTAGTTGTCTTAGAGTCTCCTGTTTATATTGGTATGATTCTTCAAAACAAGCACTTGACTTATAACCCATTAAGTCAAGCTGTTATAGAAGAACTTGTACTATGACATCATGGAACTCAGTTGTGTCGCAAATTTTCTGATCAAGGAGATTATGGGGCCACAGAAAAAAGTGGTGTAGAGTGTGCCTAAGGAGAGTCATATGGAGAGAAAATATTCTCTCAGGCTTTCACAGAGAACATATTGGTCAAGCAATGGCTGTGACCTATCCACATGGCTGACACTGACAAAGGATCTACAAAGTGTGGTATGGGGTTACGGGATAAATACTGAGGTTACATCACTGACCTTATTAGATACAAAAGTTACATTTCCTGTTATGTAGGTCTCACTTTATCTTTGTCTTAACCATTCAGCAGAAAAGTATAAAGATGAGGTAGATAAACTAAAGCCATATTAATATGCTGAGCTGTGAATGGCTTAAGTCAACAACTTCTGTGGATAACCCACTACTATTATGGACTGCTGGACTGTGTTAGAGTGTTTTGCTGAATTCACACACCTATAGTGTTTAGATGCCAATGAAATACCCATCTCTGATAGGACTAAACAAAAAAAGGGGATACAAAGAAGGACCATTTTGTATTTGTATATACAGAATAGTCAGGATAAATATACAGTTACTCTTGCTTAATTCAATAAGTAGAAAAATTTGTACTAATAGTGTTTGGACAGAACATCCTGTCTGCTTCTTGTACTATGGATAACCACTAAGAAGATAACAATGCAAAATGTATTAATTATTAAAACTGTCCTATTAAACAGTTTTGAAACTGTCTCGTTGCTATTTGTTTCTCAATAAAATAAAACAAATATTTCTGGATACACAATCATTAATATTTCCCTAAAGTTAAGAAATTATATATATATATGTATATCCTGGGACTTTGACTGCATAGAGATGATAAGTAAGTAAGCTAGAATAATGAAAGTCTATCTATTCTTCTATTCAGTAAGTTTAGCTATGATAATCACTGGTAATTTTGCAAAGCAGACTTATATTGGGAGCAGAAAGTAGAGAGAGAAGTGAAAATGGGAAGAAATTGTCATTGTCTTCACAATATTAACATTGACAGTAATAGTGACATCTCTTTTAATTTTCAAAGTGTCTGTTGCATATCAAGAAGACAGATAAACATTTTGTGTATTTTTGTGTCACTTGAACTCACTGCAACATGTTGATATAGAAATTTCCATATCCTAAATAACGAAACAGGCATAGAAGTTTGTTTTGCTGCTAATAATTGGTGGCAGAGCTGAGAGGCAAACCCAGTCAATCTTAATGCATCTCATACTTAAGACTTCTATGTTGTCACTTGTTTTCCCATTTATTCAAAACACAAGCATTTAGTGAATATCTGTGCTGTGCTATACATTATTTAAATATTATGGTGGCAGAAAAAGATGCTCATCATCCACTGAACTCCTCATCTAATGGAGAGGCAGACATAGAAAAGTAAGCTCAATGTGAAGAGTTATGTCCTTGGTAGGACTTGTGCACACAATGGCCCAAAATAAAGTGATCACTCCTGCCCATCAAAAGATGGGAGCAAGAAAGTTTAAAGGAGAAAAATCTAATCCAGAATATCAGCATCCAGAGTATATTTGTTTTCCCACATCCAAACGTAGGATTTGACTGCTTAAAAATATGTGTCTTTGCCATTAGTTTTCCCTGAGAGTTTAATTTTAAATTGCTGGAACAGTCTAGTTTAAGATATAGAAAAGTCTCTCTCCAAAATTCTGCTTGTCTCTGTTCCATCTCCACATCTTTACTTTATGGGTTCGCTTGCTCAATATTAATGCTTTCCTAATAAACACAGTATCCTGATATCCTATCTTTCAATGTAGTTCCCTTAAAGCCAACCTATAACCTATAAGGTGAGCTCTCTGATGTTAAATTAAGATGCTAATTAACTAATATGCTAAGAAATGTAACTTCACATCACATATCTCTACTACACATCCTCCAGTAGCTACTTTTATCCTTAGTTAAGTGTACAAATTGGTCCTCAAACTTCAGCGTCCTAGTGTTCCACCTTCACCATAGTAGTAGCTATTAATTTAGTGATGAGTTGCTTCCTATCTATACATCTCATCTCTAATATTCAGAAAAAAAATTGTAATGTAGAAGATTTTATTCTCATGTATAAATGACAGCATAGATTAGAGCTACTGAATGACTCACTGGACTGCATGCCAATGAACTTCACACATATTGATTACATTTACCCAGAAGTAATGTATATAAAATTTGTTTTTCAACTCCATCATTCCTTGCACCTGATTGCCATGTTGACAGCTGTACATAGACCTCCTCCAATAGCTATCACAAATGAAGACCATGTTTCTGCTACTCCATTAGGTTCCTACTAGCACGCTCCAATCCAGGTAGATTCTTTTTACCCACAAGGAAAATGTCAGAATGTGCATGACCATTGCAGTCCTTTGTTGTTTCTTATTTTTGAAGTGCTCTCAAAACCTCTATATCAAGATTTTTTGAGTTCAGAATACCTCAATTCACTGCCCATTTTCTGTCACTAAGTTTTAAATTCTAAACCATCTAGAGCTTTATTGAAACATGTAGGGAAAATTGCAAAAAACAAAGTGTTGCAGCTTCACTGTTGGGATGTATAGTAATGTCCATCATATTTCGTTTCAAGGAGAATAGCCTAGCTAAATTATGTGGAAGATTCAGAACAGGAATTGGTTTTGAGGAAGCATTCCTGTTGTTTGCTATTACTAGTATATATTCTTGTTCTCTTTATGTCCATTTTGCAGTAAGTGGTATAAATACTATTGTTTTAATGTTACTAAGACAAACATAACAAGATTAGTTACATTCCAAGCTTGTTGAGTTGCAATAACCAGAGAGCTATCTCCAGGCTAGTAACCACATGGTGTATGAGAGTAAAAGGGCACATGTAACAATGAGGCTTTCTGACTCTCTTGCTGGTGTGGTCAAGACTCCTCAAGTAACACTTATGAGTATATGTTCAAGTGGCATCCACTTGAGTATAAATGCTTCAAACTTATCATTCTTAATAGCTGAGTAATACTCCATTATATAGAAATACCACATTTTTCAATTATTCCTCATGTGATGGACATCTTGGTTGTTTCCAAGATTTTGCTATCACACATTGTGCTGCTATAAACATAGGTACACATATATCTCTGTGATACAATGTATCCAGATCCTTTGGGAAAATTCCCAGTAGGGGGATAGCCGGCTTGAATGGGATTTCTAGTCCTACTCTTTTGAGGAGTCTCCACACTGACCTTCACAATGGTTGTACCAGTCTACATTCCCACCAGCAGTGGAAAAGTGTTCCCTTTTCCCCACAACATCTCCAACATTTGTTGTTGGTTGATTTCCTTATGATAGCCATTCTTTCTGGAGTGAGATGGTATCTCAGAGTTGATTTATTTGCATTTCATGAATGGCTAGCGATGTGGAGCACTTTTTCACATATTTATTTGCTTCTTTAATTTCGACCTCTGAGAAGTGTGTATTCATCCCAGATACCCATTTCTGAATTAGGTCTTTAAATTTGAGGGCCCTGTTATATCTTAGTTCTTTATATATTCTAGACAGTAGTCCTCTGATTGCTTATTAGTTAGGATTTTTTTCAAAATTTGTGGGTTGTGTTTTCACTCTGTTGACAATTTCTTTTGACATGCAGAAGCTCCGTAAGAAGAGTTGATCCCAGTTGTAGATTCTTTCAAGAGCTTCCCATCCAAATATATGTTTGTTCATGAACTTTTTACCCACCCCTATGTCTTCAAGAGTTCCTCCTACTTTCTCTTCCAGGAGATTGAGTGTTTCTGTTTTAATGCTTAGATCTTTAATCCATTTTGACTTTAACTTAGTGCATGGTGATAGAGCTGGGTCAAGTTTTAGTTTTTGGCATGTAGAAAGCCATGTTTTCCAGCACCATTTATTAAAGAGGCTATCTTTCTTCCAGTGAGCTTGTGTAGCCCCTTTGTCAAAGATAAGGTGGCTGAGTGTTTTTGTAGATTCCTCTGCATCTTCTAATCTATTCCACTGATCCTCAGGTCTATTTTGTTGCCAGTACCATGTTGATTTTATCACAGTGGCTTTGTAGTATAATTTCAAATCAGGAATTTTGATGCCTCCTGCCTTGTCTTTATTGGTTGAATGACAATGGAGTGCCCACCTTTGATAGGTGTAGACAAAGGAAAGGGTATAGAAAGAAAAAATCATGATGTGTGTGTATAGACAATACAGTTGGGCTACAAAATGCTGTGCTTCTACATAATTCTATGAGAGGCAAGATCTGCATTAATGGTGTTTGGACAGGATATTATGTCGGCTTCTAGCACTATGGTCATCCCCTAGGAAAATAATTATTGAATTTTTGATATAATTCATGTATAAAATAAGTAAGCAGCTACACTCTTAATTTACTGATAAGAGACATCTGCTAAAATAATATCTGTAAATATAATATCATGTATGCACCTTGTACGATACCAAAGCATTATGAAAACAGTTTGCAAAGTATTAATTTATCGAATCTGTCTTGCTAAGGTGTCTTGAAACTGTCTGATTGACATTTGTAGTTCAATAAAATAAAAAAAAAAAAAAAGACTCCTCAAGTCAGAACATCTAGGTAGAGTTCTCAACCACGTTTTTGTATCAAACTTTGCCAGTTACATTTTCACTCTATTTATGGACTTCAGGCTCTGAGAACTAATGAATAAGTTTTAGAAAAGCATACTGTTTCATAAATGGTTACCTTTAACCACGAAGTAAATTATGAGGATGTAAGCGGAGAACCTTCTATATCAGCTTCTTTCCCACCACCAACTAATGCTATTTACAAGGCACAAGATACACACTGGCTTATTTAATTCTATTTTGTAGGTGAAAACACTAAGAGACTATCATTCCACGTGAGTGGAACTAGAACTCAAACCCAGAGCTGTCAAATTTGCAAACCTGTGCCACTCTAGAATTCACTTTTATATCTGTAATCATAAATGCCACTTCAAGTCCACATTTATGTATGGAAAAATAAGATGCACAGGTTTTTCATTGCTTTTGGTTTAATGATTAAATGAAATGGTAGGCCTTTTTGTAGAGTGGGTCATATGGTTTGTACTGCTTGCTCTAACCGGTAGTACTGTCATGATAGGTTTTTCAGATGCTTGTATATGGCCATGATTTTATGCTAATTCTGAAGCTAATAAGAGTGTTTAGAGAAAAATCAATGTCACTGAAAGAAAAATATCTGACATAATAAGATTTTGTCATTACAACATCAGTGAATCTCTAAAGTGTTAAAACAACTACCCACAATACAAAATGATATATGGGGTCGAAATCGTGGAAAACCAAAATAATTCTTTCATTTATTAATAATACCTAAAAATTATGATAATCATGGAAATACAGGACATTCCTTGATGGTTAAAGATAAGCTAGCTAAGGTTTACAGCTATGCAAAACACCATTCACCCCAATTCCCCATTAATCCTTTAGATGCAAAAGCTCATTTCCAGGGTCATTTTGTATTACTTATACTTAGCAATGAAGAGGATGAAGGATCTAATGATGAGTATGTAGAGGTTTAATTTGAATTGTATAAGTTCCATTGCTTGGGAGCTTCCCAGAGGGTGTATGGGTGGGTCATGCAAACACAACTTTGGAAAGCACATACAGTCCACATTGCCTTTCTTTCTGGCCCTTATCCCCTGCTGTACTTTCCTATCATGGACTAAGCATATTTATTCTATCATACCACTCTACCATATTTCCATTTTGAAACCAGCTGGTCATGGACTGATTCCCCTAGGACCATAAGCCAAATTGCACCTGTTCTTCTTCAAATCATGGGGGTCAGATATTATGTCTCTGCTGCAGAATGTTGACTAATACAAACTATAATGGTACTTTGGTTCAAGAACTTAGTTTATTTCACTACTCTAGAAAAGATGCCCACATTCATGCTCAGATGAGAAAGATGACTCTGGTTGTGTGGCCACCTGACGTAGAGTTCACAAACAGAAACAAATTCTGCAAAACATTTCTGTCTGTGAGCCAAATTGTTCACAATCAAAAAAGTCTGTGAACTGGGGTATTAGTGTATATGAATTCTATATAAAGGTCCTAGGTTCAATGCTTAGAGCCAAGACCCTCCTCCCTCAAAAAAGAAAGTATTCAATATGTTTGGCAGTAACTTATGTTTTAATTTCACTGTATTTTTGTATCCCTATATTCTTGCAAATGAAATTAAGAGGGAATCATCAGTAAATATTTAAAGTTAGAAATTATGGGAAATGATCATTCAATAATGTCACATAAAAATTCTTCACAGTTCTCAAAATTTCCACATTATTTGGCTTGTTTCTTTGAAAAGCACTTCCCTGGCAAGTCCAAGGGCCTGAGTTCAATCGCTATTCAAAAAAAAAAAACAGAAAGAAGACTTCAATAGGAATGTACTTCTCAGACCTATTACTAACCAAGAAAGCTCTAGATAACAGAAGCCCCTATCCAAAAACACAATTTCTAAACATTTCTAGAATTTATTTAGGATATGCACAACATAGTTCCGGTTTCTTTATAGGTCTTAATTCAATCTTTTAGTTGGTTTGCTTGGTTGTTGGGTTTTGTCTATTAGTACATGTATACTGCATAATATTTTCATTATTTGTGAAAGGTTATTATAGGAACATAACACAGTTTTAATCCCCTTTTCTTTCTTCCTTCCCTCTTCCACCCATCTCCTGATCTCCTTTATTTTTTGTACCTATTGGCAGCACATGATGTTTCCATTCCTTATTTGGAACTGGCATACGTACAAAACACACATCTACTACCCCTTTTTACTCCTTATCCCTTCCTTCCTTCCTTCCTGCCTGCCTTCCTGCCTTCCTGCCTTCCTGCCTTCCTGCCTTCCTGCCTTCCTGCCTTCCTGCCATCCTGCCTTTCTTCTTTCCTTCCTTCCTCTCTCCATCTGTCTCTTGATCCCCTTCCCCTTTAGGAGTGACATACCTCCCTATAACTTATTATGGAGTGTCTACTTTGCTTTTCATCTTTACTCTGGGTTTCTCAAATAAGAAAAGTCAGGTGATATTCAGGTTTCTTGGTCTAATTTACTTCTTCTAATGAGATCTCAAGATGCTTCCATTTTCCTACAAATGACTTATCTTTTCTTATGACAGAGTAATAATCCATTGTGTGTGAATACCACATTGTTTCATTTACTTTATTAATTCATCTTCATCTGTTGCTTGATATATGGCCTTCTCTCAAGTGCTGGCTATTGTGAATTATACTGCTGTGTACATGAATATC
The DNA here is from genome assembly GCA_004027165.1 of Ctenomys sociabilis. Lineage (NCBI taxonomy): Eukaryota > Metazoa > Chordata > Mammalia > Rodentia > Ctenomyidae > Ctenomys > Ctenomys sociabilis. Next base: position 7,216 of record PVKA01003953.1, on the reverse strand, counting down.
CACATATGGCTAATATTATATATTTAACATTTTCAGGAAGGTACCTTGATTAGCTAAGGGAAAATGGAATTTCTTGTTTTAGATTTCTAAGAAATCTCCATGTTGATTTTCACAGTGGTTATACAAGCTTCCATTGCCACCAGTAGCGTTGAAAGGTTCCTTTCTCCTTACGGCCTTCCCAGATGGTGTTATTATTTGATCTCTTGATGATGATGCTTCTTTCTTGCAATCTCAGTATTGTTTGAAGACACTATGATGTTCTGCATTTCCTCATGAGCTTACAGACCACTGGTGTTCCTTTTTCTGTGAAGCATCTGTTCATTTCACTTTCCTATTTTTTGACTGAGTCTTTTACATGGGGAGTCTGGAAAGAAATTAAAGAGGATATAAGAAAATGGAAGCATATACCCTGCTGCTGAATAGGAAAATTAGCACAGTCAAATTGGCTAGACCTTCAAACTTGATATGGAGATTTAATATACACCAGATCCAAGCTTCAGCAGTATTTTTCACAGAACTGAAGAAAGCAATCCTAAAAATCACTAAAGCCAAGAGACCCAGAATATCTAATGGCATCGTGGCTAGGAGGAGCAAAGAAGAGGCAACGCAATTCTAGACTTGAAGTTATATTAAAAAGCCACTGTGGAGCCCCAGAGAACGGCCCGAGACAACGCGGCCGACTCCACCATCCTCCTCCATCCTGCCCAGCCAGAGACAGGCCTGAGACGGCGGCTGACTCCAGCGGCCTCCTGGATCCCGCCCCAATCTCTCCCAGCAAGTGGAAATTTGCACGACTCACCAGGCTTCCCAGATCAGTGAGAGTGTGGTAAGTCTGAGGGAGAGCCATTGGCTTCTTCCCACGCACGCTACCCGGATCCCTGCCCCCAAGCCCTCCAAGCCAGTGACTGCACTGAAACCTCAGGACCCACTAACCAACACCTCCCCGGATCCCCTGCCCTAAAGCCTGCTGAATGAGTGGGAATTTCCCTGAGTCCCTGGCATCAAAGTTCAGTGGGTGTAGAACTCCAGGCCTGCTGTGCCAGAGAAACATTTCCCAGGGATTCCCTGCCCTCCACCCCTCCGTGGCCCGGTGAGAGCTCCAGGCACACTGTGCCAGAGAAACATTTCCAGGTGATTACCGGTCCCACCCCACAGCCCCAGATCTAGTGCAGGTCGGCCTGGAGTGAGAACTCCAAGCCTGCCACACTGGAGAGACATTTCTCAGCAATCCTCGGTCCCATTCCATGACTAAAGCCCAGCACAGCCTGGCCTGTGAGTGAGGGCTCCAGGCCTGCTGAACCGGAGAGACCTTTCCCAGCCTTCTCGGTTTATGGCCTGTAGACCCAGACCCAGCACAGGCTGGCCGACCCAGTACAGCCTACTCAGTGAATAAGATCATCCACTATCCTTTAATGAGCCCAGAAGGCCCACCAAAACCCAGGCCCACCCACCTGGGGAACGACCTGCCTGACACAGGAGGGCTGACCCCAGGAACCAACAGAGGAGAATCAAAGGAGCTGCAGCAAAAAAAGGAACTGAACACAATAGCTAGATGTGGGATAGGCATACCTGGAAAATCTCAAACTTAATAGACTGGCAGCCGAATCTCATAACAAGCTAAGGTAATAGCTGCACCAAAGCTCTACACCAAAGGTCAAAGGTCAGTGCTATACAAAATGACAAAGAGAAGGGGAAAATGTAATCCCAGACCTTGAGTCCATTCGGAAGGGCAGAGGACACTACTTCAGTTGCAATGAATGAACTAACAGATACAGCAGCAAAGGAACAACAGCAGAAAGCTATAGAGGAAATAAAATGAAAAGTAATTTGCCAAATTAAAAAAGAAATATTTGAATACATAGTATCTGAAATAAAGAATGAATTCCAGAAACACAAGGTGGAAAAACTATGCTCACCCAGAACAAGTGCAGAGAGCACTATTCCAGCTGATATATATGAATTAACAGCATCTGAAGCAAACAAACAACAGCAGAAAGATCATGAGGAACTCAAAGCAGAAATAAGTTCTGAAATCAAAAAAGAACTTTTTGAAGTCATAGGATCTGAAACAAGTCCAGAAATATACAGAGGAAATCCAACTTGGAAGAAACACTGCAGAAAAAGAATTAATAACTACCTCTAAAGAAGACATGGATAAAAAAATTGAGGAGATCAGAAATATGATGGATTCCTTGAATGAGCAATACAGAAAAGAAATAGAACACATGAAACACAGTCAAAGAGATATAGAAGAACTAAAAATATCAACCATGAGTCTACAAAACCGCCTGAGTGAAAGCAAAGACAGAGTTTCAGATCTTGAAGATGCTGGAGCAGCTAGTGAAAAGGTGAGAAAGGATCTCTTCAAAACAACGAGAATGCAGGAAAAAATAATCCATCACCTACAAGATGATGCCAGGATGAACAATGTGAGAATAATTGGTATCAACGAGAATGAAGGAGTCAATACAAATGACATAAAAAGAATTTAGGGAGAAATAATCACAGAAAACTTCACAAATATGAGGAAACAATCCAACATCCAGGTCACAGAAGCATACAAAACACCAAATAACCTCAAACCAAGTAGAAACACACCGAGACATATAATAGTTAAGATCCCAGAAATCCAACACAAAAATAATATACTGAAAGCTGCTAGAGAGAAGAAGGAGCTCACATTCAGGGGAAAACCCATCAGAATTACAGCCGACTTCTCTACACAAACAATGAAGGCAAGGAGAGCATGGAGCAGTGTTCTTCAAGTCCTACACAAAAACAAATTCCAGCCCACACTATTATACCCTGAAAAACTCTCTCTCAAGTTTGATGGAGAAGTGAAATACTTCCATGACAAAGAACAACTAAAGAATTTCATGATGACAAGGCCATCCCTTCACAGGCTAGTGAAAGATATTCTGGAGAGAGACCACAACAACCAGAACTCCATGAATGAGAATGGAAGGAACCCACTAAACAGGACAGAAAATTAAACAAAGGTTACAAAGGAATAAACAACACCAGGTGAATATCATGACAAACATAAGTCAACACATTTCAATCATACCCATCAATGTAAATGGACTTAATTCTCCAAATAAGAGAAATATACTGGCACAGTGGATTAGGAAACAAAATCCAACAATATGCTGTATACAAGAAACACACTTAACTCAAAAGGACATTCATTGGCTCAAAGTCAAAGGATGGAAAACAATACTGCATGCCCCAGCACCTCAGAAAAAAGCAGGAGTAGCAATTCTGTTCTCAGACAGTCTCAACTTCAAACCAAGAATGATCAAACCACACAAAGAAGGCCACTATATATTGCTCAGGGGAAAAATTCAAGAGCAAGAAGTAACACTCATAAATATTTATGCACCAAACACAGGAGTACCCAACTATGTAAGACAAATCTTAAGGGACATGAAAAACTTAATGTCTAAAAGCACAATCTTAACAGGAAACCTTAACACCGCCTTATCTCAAAAAGATAGGTGAACCAGACAAAAAATTGGCAAAGTAGCAGAACTGAACTAGAGCTTGGAACAAATGGACGTGGTGAACACATACAGAGTGTTCCACCCAACCACAGCTGAATACACATTTTTTTCAGCTGCACATGGGTCATTTTCCAAAATAGACCACATACTAGTCCAGAGGTCATGCCTAAGTATATGAAAGAAAATAGAAATTATCCCTTGCATACTATATGACCACAGTGCAATGAAACTGGAAATAAATGACAAAAGAAGCCAGAAAAACCCACTAAACTCATGGAAACTAAACAATACCCTACTCAGCAATCAATGGGTTACAGAAGAAATTCAACAATATTTACAATTCAACGAAAATTCAAGTACAACTTACCAAAACTTATGGGATGCAATGAAAGCAGTTATTAGAAGGAAAATAATAGCTATGAACTCACACATTAGGAAAACAGAAAGGGAACAAATTAGCACCTTAATGTTGCACCTCCGACAACTAGAAAAAGAAGAGCAAACAAAACCCAATGCACAGAGACGGGAAGAAATCATAAAGATTAGAGCAAAAATTAACTCAATTGAGATGAAAAAAATCACTTCAAGGAATCCACAAATCAAAAAGTTGCTTCTTTGAAAAACTAAATAAAGTTGATAAGCCTCTTGCCAACCTCATCAAAAAGAGGCAAAAGAAAATTCAAGTACAAGTGATAAGGAATGAAAAGGGTGAAATCACAGACCCACTGGAAATTCAGAAGATTATTAATAGTTACTTCGAGAATCTTTACGCTCACAGAATAGAAGACACAGAAGAAATGGACAGATTCCTCGAAAGGTACAAATTACCAAAACTGAATCAAGAAGATATAACAAATCTCAATAAGCCAATAACAGCCAACGAAACACAAAACACAATAAAAAGCCTACCGACAAAGAAAAGTCCAGGTCCTGATGGATTCACAGCTGAATTCTAAAAGAAATTTATAGAAGATATAATTCCCACACTCCACAAACTCTTCAATGAGGTTGAAAAGGAAAAAATCCTCCCGAAATCATTTCTGGAGGCAAGAATAATACTGATTCCAAAACCAGGGAAAAATACACCAAAAAGGAGAACTATGGGCCAATCTAACTCATGAACATAGATGCAAAAATACTCAACAAAATCCTGGCAAATAGAATACAGAAAATCATCAAGAAGATCATACACATGACCAGGTAGGATTCATCCCAGGGAAGCAAGGATGGTTCAATATTCGAAAATCTATAAATGTAATGCACTATATTAATAGACTGAAATCTAAAAACAACACGATCATCTCAATTGATGCAGAGAAAGCCTTTGACAAAGTCCAACACTCGTGCATGTTCAAGGTCCTACCGAAAATTGGAATAGATGGACTCTATCTTAACTTGACAAAAGCCATCTATAACAACCCAAAAGCTCATATAATCCTAAAAGGGGAAAAATTGAAATCTTTTACTCTTAAATCAGGTACAAGACAAGGATGTCCTCTATCACCCCTCCTATACAATATAGTCTTGGAATCCTTAGCAACAGCCATTAGAAAAGAGGGAGAAATAAAGGGAATAAGAATAGGTAAAGAAGAAGTTAAATTATCACTATTTGCAGATGACATGATACTTTACTTGGAAGATCCAAAAATTTCCACCAAGAAACTATGAGAACTGACAGGGAAATTCAGTAGCATAGCAGGATACAAAATCAATACTCAAAAGTCAATAGCATTCTTCTACACGGATAACAAACACACTCAGAGGGAAATAATAGAAACACTACCTTTTACAATAGCACCACGGAAAATGAAATACCTTGGGATTCACTTAACCAAGGAAGTCAAAGATCTTTTCACAGAAAATTACAACACTGTAAGAAAAGAGATTATAGAGGATTTCAGAAAATGGAAAGATATTCCATGCTCCTGGATAGGAAGAACCAACATCATGAAGATGGCCATACTCCCAAAATTGCTGTACAGATTTAATGCAATCCCTATCAAACTGCCACCAACATACCTACCAGACCTAGAGAAATCATTCCTAAAATTTATTTGGAACCACAAACGACTTAGAATAGCAAAGGCAACCTTGGCCAATAAAGGCAAGGCAGGACGCATCACAATTCCTGACTTGAAATTATACTACAAAGCCACGGTGATAAAATCAACATGGTAGGGGCCGGGGAGATGGATCAGTGGAATAAGCGCTTCCCTGGCAAGCGCAAGGGCCTGAATTCAATCCCTGGTTCCACAAAAAATAAATAAATAAATAAAATCAACATGGTATTGGCAACAAAATAGACCTGAGGATCAGTGGAATAGATTAGAAGATGCAGAGGAATCTACGAAAACACTCAGCCACCTTATCTTCGACAAAGGGTCTACACAAGCTCACTGGAAGATAGCCTCTTTAACAAGTGGTGCTGGAAAACATGGCTCTCTACATGCCAAAAACTTAGAGTTGACCCAGCTCAATCACCATGCACTAAGTTAAACTCAAAATAGATTAAAGATCTAAACATTAAAACAGAAACACTCAATCTCCTGGAAAAGAAAATAGGAGGAACTCTTAAAGGCATAGGGTAGGTAAAGAGTTCATGAACAAACATATATTCACACAGGAAGCATTTGAAAGAATCACCAACTGGGATCAACTCTTCTTAAGCAGCTTCTGCATGTCAAAAGAAACTAGCAACAGAGTGAAAAGACAACCCACAAACTTTGAAAAAATCCTAACTAATAAGCAGTCAGACAGAGGACTACTGTTTGGAATATATAAATAACTAAGATATAACAGGGCCCTCAAATTTAAAGACCCAATTCAGAAATGGGTATCTGAGATGAATTCACACTTCTCAGAGGTCGAAAATAAAAAAGCGAATAAATATATGAAAAAATACTCCACATCGCTAGCCATTCGTGAAATGCAAATAAAAACAACACTGAGATACCATCTCACTCCAGAAAGAATGGCTATCATAAGGAAATCAATCAACAACAGATGTTGGAGAGGTTGTGGAGAAAAGGGAACACTTGTCCACTGCTTGTGGGAATGTAGACTGGTATAACCATTGTGGAGGTCAGTGTAGAGACCCCTCAAAAGAGTAAGACTAGAAATCCCATTCAAGCCGGCTATCCCCCTACTGGGAATTTTCCCAAAGGATCTGAAAACATTGGATCATAGTGATGTATGTGTACCTATGTTTATAGCAGCACGATGTGTGATAACAAAATCTTGGAAACAACCAAGATGTCCATCACATGAGGAATAATTGAAAAAGATGTGGTATTTCTATATAATGGAGTATTACTCAGCTATTAAGAATGATAAGTTTGAAGCATTTATACTGAAGTGGATGCCACTTGAACATATACTCATAAGTGAAATAAACCAGACACACATGTGTAAATATCGTATAGTCTCCCTAGTATAACTAGCGAAAAGCAGAAATACAAAAAGAAACGTACAACAACTAAAATTAATTGAGTCAGATAAGGCAAAGTGAATGGCATATGCTGCAGGATACTAATCAGCTTTTCTTCTCGATGGTTAACAACCTAAGTTCACAAGTCAGAGTTGGAGAAATAGAAGAGCCACAAGGCCAGCCAACATTTTGGCTCTAGCCTTTCAAGGTCAGCGAAAACTCAGGACATAGGAAAACTTGTACTGCAACATCATGAAACTCAAGTGAGCTCCAAATTTTCTGAACA
>PVKA01003952.1:51075-104286 GCA_004027165.1 Ctenomys sociabilis | reverse complement strand
CAAATTTTCTGAGCAAGGAGATTGTGGAGCCACAGAGGAAAGAGATTGAAGTTCTAAAGTGTGCCTGGGGAGAGTCACATGAAGAGAAAACTTTCTCTCAAGCTCTCACAGAGAGCAATCTGGTCAAGCATTGGCCGTGACTCATCCACATGGATGACACAGACAAAGGAACTACAGAATAATGTACAGGACTACAAGACAAACCCTGAGAAGACTTCAATGACCACATAGGAAATATAAAGTTCTTGTGTTGGTATATAAGTTTTGATCTACCTAGGTCTTAACCATCCAGCAGAAAAGTATAAAAGTATAAAAATGAAGTATACATCATGAGCCCATAATATTAAGCTGAGCTGTAAATGGATATGATCGACAATTTCTTTGAATAACTCCCTATGGTTGCAGAATGCTGGACTGTGTTGGATTGTGGTGTCGAGTTCAAGCACCTAAGGTAGTTGAATGTCAATGGAGTGCCCACTTTTGACAGGTGTAGACAAAGGAAGGGTTGTAGAAAGAAAAAATCACGATGTGTGTGTATAGACAGTACAGTTGGGATAGATAACGCTGTGCTTCTACATAATTCTATGATAGGCAAGATCTGCACTAATGGTGGTTGGACAGGATATTATGTTGGCTTTTAGTGCTATGGTCATCCACTAGGTAAATAATTATTGAATTTTTGATATAATTCAGCTATAAAAAAAGATAAGTAAGCAACTACACTCTTAATTCACTGATAAGAGATATCTGCTAAAATAATACCTGTAAATATAATATCATGTATGCACCTTGTACAATACCAAACGTTATGAAAACAGTTTTCAATGTATTAATTCATCAACTCTGTATGGTTAAGTTGTCTTGAAACTGTCTGATTGACATTTGTATTTTAATAAAATAAATGGAAAAAATAATAATAATTTTTCCGGAGGCCAGTGATATGGCTCAGTGGAATAAGCACTTCTCTGGCAAGTGCAAGGGCCTGAGTTCAATCCCTGGTTCCAATAATAATAATGATAATAAAATTAATAATAATAATAACAATAATAATAATTTTTCCTTTAGTTTTCACATAGAAGAGAAAGCATGAAAGGCAACTCTTTCATTCGGTCCATTGTAGTCTTGTCTCCAGTCTAACTAGTTCTGAGGATATGGGAATTATAAAACTGAAATTAAATTTCCTGTCCTCCAGAACATCTTAGGTTCATAATAGTCGTAAACTGAATAGAGAATAAGATGAGCCACACTAAAGAGTAAAAGTTATGCATCATAACACATAAAATTAGGACTTTATTATAAACTACAATACTGGAGAGGCAGCCAATGGCACAAGCATGAGCCAGCCTGAGTGTGAAAGACAGAATTTAGATTGGGGAAGAGAAGAGACAGACTTTCTGGTTTGTCTTGAGGATGGTGAAAGGACAATCAGAAATGTGATTGTATGTGCCTGGCAGGAGCTAGTGAAATTGTCTCCCATGGTGGTAGACCAAAGGAAAGGGAACTAAAGAGTCTGGGGGTTCTTACTCAACTGGAACTGTCCTGGAGCCAACTGCTGATGACAGGAGAATCTAAAGAAGACAAAAGAACTAAGCATAGCACTGCTCACATGAGCTCGTCCTTCATACCCTAGGCCAGAAGGCCCAGTCATCACTTGCATGGTGATTCTAGCCCTCCAGTTTATCTCACCTTCTCTACATTCCATCACGAATCTCCTATGGCTCTCCCCTTGTTACAGTTAAGATACTATGGAGCAGTAAGGGAGCCTGTGTCTCAGTCTACATGGCCACTCAGTGGAGAAAAGACATAGCCTGCCATGTGGTCAGTAAGAAAAGGATGGGTGGATTTTTAGACAACATAGTCCTCTTCCCTCCAAGAGGACTCCCAGGCAAATGGTGTGTGCAGAACAATGACATGAGCTGTGCTTCAAACTGTTGTCTGAACTCTAAGCATCTGAAAAAGGAAACATCTCTTTCAAGTGTCCCTAAATATGCTCTCTTGGGCTGGCAAAAATAGCTTAACAGATTAAAGCACCTGCAAGAAGGCACAGGGGCTTTGGGTTTTATCCCCAAACCTGCCATGCCAGCCCCACCCCTGATGCACACTGAGATGGCAACTGAAACTGGGCGTTGTGGCACTGGCTGTAATCCCAGATCTTGGGAGGCTATAAACAGGTGGATCACTACAAGTCCAACCTAGTAATGGGACCCTGAACACCCTGTAGTCCCTTCCCTAAAATAAAATAAATATAAACATGCTTTTTTATAGAAACAACTGAAAAAGTTCCTGTCCAAAGCCACCATCACCACCAATATGGGACACAGAGAAAGTTGTCTATACTCTCAATGCCACAGAGGATGTGTTCTACAATAAAAATAAAAAGATAGCTCCAAGTTCAGTGTATTTTGAAACTGAGAATGGAATCTAAATTGAACCTAACTGCATTATCTTGTGACATTTATCCATTACCATTGATGGATCCAAGTGTTTTCTTTGTCTATGTGCTGGGCTAACATAGATTAATTACTCCAATACCCATTTAAAAACTAAACCAAAGGAGACTCATTATAAATGTTCAGATCCAATCATAGAAACAAGGAAACAAGAAACTAGCACTGGTTAACATAATTAACTAATTTTTTCTTTTAAAAACACACTGAATATAACTTTTCCCTTGAAATAAATCACTATCAAACTGACAGAATATCACATACAGCAGAAATTTGACTTCAAGGATTCTGGGGCTCGCTGAACTATGGCCTCATTAGAAGTTTTGAACATAAATTTCTGTATAAAGGGATAGGAGAAGTAAAATGGTTGGCAAGGTTTAAAGATTTTCATTTATCTTAATTATAATGGTACCATTTTTTCTTGTAGACACCCACTGAGCAGCAGCCGCTCTGCTTGCATTGGTCTTATCAGTGCTTCTGGCTTATGGTAGATCCTAATTCATCTACACATGAAACTATGCTCTTACTTGTCTTGTTTGTTTAAGGTAAATCAGGCCTATATCAATGAATGACTGCAGAGATTGTCTGGCTACAGAGATGTCTCTTTTGTTTCTGTTTGCTCTACATAGCCTCCTATCATGGTCTTGTGGGGAGCCAGACTTAGGTTGAAACCAGAAGCACTCTGGATTGCAAGCAAAAGGTGAAACTACATGAAGTTCTGCATGAAGGCTGTGTCACGTGACTCCCCAGTGCCTCTGCTCTACCTCTAGATTCTCCAGTTCTCCAATACATGGGCCAAACCATCTCCTTGAGCCTTTGGCTGGGTCACAATTTCTGACAATGTTCTCCATCATATTAATTAGCTTTCCTATAGCTGGGAAAAGCAAGTGACTACTACTCCTACTACCGGAAAATTGTAGGCTCATGGTTTGGGGAGGGGTAGTCCATGGCTGACTGGCTCCTGCACAGAAACAGCACAGTAGAAAGGCACAGTGACAGATGGCTGAGAAAGCAGCTGAGAAGCACAGGCAGAAGGCATCAGGCTGAGACCAGAATACAATTCCCAGGTCATACTGCCAGTGACACAACCACAGCAAGGTCCCACACCCTACCAGCACATTCCACTACTGAATTCATCAATGCATGGATGTACTGCTGAGTGTAGTACTGCTACAACCCAAACACTTTCCAAACACATGAAGTTCAATCCAGATGATAATACCTACTTCACCATGTATATTGCCCAGCTCTTCTCAAGATTTATGTAACAAACTAAGACTTTGAACCTTAAAGTTTGCAGAGTATTTATGTGTATTTTGCTTTGTTTAAAATAAGAAGGAAATGGGCCAGCCAAATAGCTCAGTGGATTAAAGTACCTGCTGCAGGTTCAGGGGCTGGGGGTTCGATTCCTGGGCCTGCCATGCTAGCCCCACCCCCGGGGCATATTAAGAATGGGTGTAGTGGTGTATGCCTGTAATCCCAGCACTTGGAAAGCTAAAAACAGATGGATCACTATGAGTCTGACCTAGTAATGAGACCCTGAACACCCTGTAGACCTTTCCCTAAAATACAAACAATAATAACAATAAATAAAATAAAATAAGAAGGAAAGAAGAGGTATCAGAAGAAAAGAAAAACAGTTTTAGAGTGAATAATGAAGACCCCTGGCCCAAGAGCTTAATGCCACGGCTTGCCACAGAGCGATCTTGTCACTGCTGAGTGAGGCCAGAAGGCTGCACCTCATCCCAGCAATGGCTACAAGGATTCAGATCTTTACCTTCAGTCATATGGAAGCCTGCAAGCTTGGTGTTTTAAAACCCTATTGAAGCTATGTGTAATATATACGACTAGCACATCAGGATCTAACTTTTATTGGAAAACTAAAATTTAAGCTGAGAAATGGGAAGGTACCAAAGTAAAGAAAGAAGTGTATGGGTAAGGCCCAGCTGAATTCTTGGCTCTGCATCACTTAGCTCTGTGACCTCATGAAAATTATTTAAAGTTAAATTTACTCTTCCCAGAAAGAAAAGGATGATGCTATGCATTTCATAGGAAATGAAGAGGATGGTGTAAGATAATGTGTAAGACTTTATTAAGTTATTCATATATGATTTCTTGCATTTTAAAATTGCTTCATTTTCTTAAGTGAATCTCTAAACTTTCTACTGTCTCAAAAATAAAGTACATATTTCAGAATAAAATTTATAGTTTCAGCAACTACATCCCAGTTTTAATATATACATCGTTAGCCTTATCTTCTGCTACCACCCTGTGCTCACCAACCTGCCATTCTGCATTCCTGGACACGTTGGTCCCCTCCATCCCTACTTACATGTTCTGGATCTTCCTATTTCTCTCATAAGGCCCTGAGGTTTTCTCTCTCTTTTTCCCTCCTCTAGCTACCTGTTTATGTAACTGAATTTTATTGCAATTGACCATTGATTGAAATCTCAGCTCAAATACCATCTCCTTTCTGGGAATTCATATACTACCATTCATGACAACCTCCCACTCCCTGAACTTCCCTCCTATAGACCATTATTTGTAATTTATTGGCCTTTATCAACAAAACAAAAGACAACACTACATAAATGTCACTTGACCAACAACACCGCAGGTGTCATTTGTCTGGTGACTATTTTTTTAAGAGACTAAAAGGAAACAGTTATCAAATGAGTATTTCGATAATGATCACTTCAATTAATAGACACAAGTAACACAAGGAGAAAAACGGGCTTTTTACAGAGATGAATCATGCTATAAATTTCTTGTATAATGATGAGAACTGAAATGAAGGAATAATTATTCCAGTGCTAAGTGCCCACAAATAGTAAATATGACTGAAGAACACCTTGAAGGAAGGATAGGATTTGGACAAACTGAGAACAGACTAAAAGGCATTCCAGGTAGAAAAAATATAATCAATAGCCCAGAGGAAAATACATGTTTCTTTTTCAGCAAAGGCTACAGAAGGGGCCCACCTAACAGTCACGAGGATTATGACAACTGGTAGAAATTAGAATTATTAGGGTTAGGCATGTTTAAAGCTTGGTTCTCATACTATAGTACGAGGAATCTGTTACATTATGGAGAAATCACTCATAGCATAACATCAATAATAAAGAAAATAGTGTTAATCATATGCTAAAATATCAACCTATAAGAAAACTTATGATATGAAAAATAAATCTGAGAGTTTGAGCCTGGAAGATGGAGAAAGTGATTGTAACCTGGAGAGAAGTTAATATAACCACAGATATGCTCTAGTTAGAGAGATGAGATGGAAAATTCTATTTCAGTCTTGAATTAAAGAGGAGGGCACCTGGAGGAGAGGTCACATTGTCAGACCAACTGCGTCTCTGAGAGTTCACTGTCTACGGTCACTACCAAGGTAGAAAAATTCTAACTCCACACGTACAAGAGAATTTAGCCACCAATGCTCCTCCCATCTAAGGGAGATCATTCCCTCTTCCCACAAAAAGCAAATGTGTTTTTATTAGCTAAGAATTTACAGGGCCAGGAGATGGCTCAGTGGAATAAGCACTTCCCTGGCAAGTGCAAGGCTCTAAATTCAATCCCTGGTTCTGTAAAAAAATAAAAAAGAATTTGCTATAAAATATTGATTCAAATGTAGACACACAAAAGTTGTGCATTCCTTCAGTCCAGCCAGATTTGTGATTAAGTTGTATGTAATATGAATATAGTTCACACTTTCCTCACCCCTCAAAACCAAAATACTCTAGTGTACCATGCTGGTGGCACCTCAAGGACACACTGAGTCAGTGACTGAGACTGGGCGTGGTGGCATGCACCTGTAATCCCAGCACTTGGGAGGCTGAAAACAGGAGGACCACTATGAGTCTGAACTGTGTAGTGAGACCCTGTAGACCCTGGACTAAATACAGAAAAACAAATGCAGCTTGTTGTTCTATGATTGAAATACTAAATAAACATGGATTTGCTGTGAGGATGTGGAAATCTCATGAGGTGAAACCTTCATTTTTCAAACAAAGGGTTGTCCAAAAGAGGCTGAATGGGAATAGCAAAAGCTGTTTCCAGGGCAGGGAGGCTTCATAGAGAGACAAGTGAGTGTGGTAACACACTGCCCCTCTCTGGATGGACAGTGACATTGTGCAGAGCTCCAGGAGCACCATCAAGGAAAACCCTGCAGACGACTCCCCCAGATCCCCAGGGATGTGCAAGGTCAGTACCTTTCCTCAATGAGAGCTCAGTTCCAAGACAAAAGTCTATTTTCTAGGGGATGTTCCATCTCCTTATTTGCATTTTTGTTTTAAATGTCCTTGTTTCAATGTATGTGTAGACCTCCAGTTCCCCATGTAGTGCCTAGATTTCTTGGAATTTAAACACATTGGCTCTTCTAATCCAGTTTCTCAGATTAAGAGGAGAGAATAATCATGCTATATTTAATTAATATTTTTAATTAATAATTTTTAATTAATATTAAAATTAATATTTTTAATTAATATTAAAATTAAAAACTTACATTATGCATACACTTATTCATCAAAATGTCTGACATACAACATATGTGTTCGTGGGGAATGCACATGTAGCTCTATGCTCACAAGGAAACAAATGGCAGTGCACCTGCATCTAGACAATGACTTTATTACTGTAAATATTGAAACTATGGTTTTTTAAAAAGTACTATTTCTCTCCAAACATATATCATATTAAATTGTGATACACTAAGTAATTTCAATTTTAAAGGTGGAGAATTCTCCTGATTTTTGGTAACTCCAAAGTGGTTAGACCCAAATGGCCACATTTTAGAAGACCTTGCTCCGTGTATGCCATTGTTGTTACAAGTCACCCACAGTAAAAATAGTCAGTGAAAAATTGGTCTACAGTTCTCCATTCAATTTGCATAATGCTTTACTGTAGCATCCAGTGATGTTTCCTTAGTAACAAGTAAAATTTAAAGTGATATAATAAATTTAGCTCTTCAGAATCCCTATAATAAGATATGATTAAATGTGATGTCTAATTATTCTCAACAAACAAAAAAAAACATGAAAGCACAGCATGCTATCATTCTTTTCACAAATGTCATTTAAATAAAAACATAAAGCATTAATCATAGAACTACACCTGAATGTATTATGCACTGAGGACATTCTACATTGTCAAAACATCACCTTTAGCATTAATTCAATATTATTAATGTGAACTGAACTGCTTTTGTATGATGTGTCTATAATTCAGTTTGTAAATCAGCAAGTTTCACACCTTCATAAACACTAAACAATGTAGCATTGTAATGTATTAGTAGTTTAAATTCACCCTGGATATGCACTAATATATTTTCCATTAACAGAGGTAAGTATCTTCACTGTATCTGAGAAGCACTGCTATAGAAGATTTAGGTTCAAAGAAACAATAACTGCAGAATATCACATGTAATATACACAACTTCTACATCCTCCTATACATGGTCGCATACATTCATTCATATTTTCTGATAGGCTGCTGGGTGTTAGACACTGGAATTATATAGATAATCAAGATAGATATTTGCCTGTCCTCAGGGACTTATAATCAAATGACAGAGACAGATAATTAACAAGGGAACAAGTACTTTTTAAAAAAATTCCAATTGCATCCAGTGCAGGTTGGTAATAGATGGAGTAACTGGGAGGACTAGCTGTGAGTAGCTGGTCTATGAAGCCCCCTGGAGGACACAGTGTATAAGACAATTCCCAGAGGAAATGTTGTACCATGCCGATAGAATGGAAGTGATTGGTATCATGACTCCAGGAGAACAAAGCAAAAAATTATCAGTCTGAAATGTAGACGGTTAGAATGTCTGAAGAGGAAGAAGACCAAAGTGACTGTAAACAGTGAGAAAATAGTAAGAGCTATGTTTGCAGAGTAGACCAGAAGGGTAGACCCAAAGCCCCACACAGAATCTTGGGAGATAGACCAGAAGCCCCGTGCAGAGCCGTGGAGGACATACTAGGGAGTTTTATTTCACTCCAAGTGAAACAGGAAGCCCCTGAGGAGTGTAAGCTGCTATAGTACCTAACTTTGATTTTGAGAATCTCACATTGAAGTAGGTGAAATATGACCACTGAGGACACCGAGACAAGGGTGCAGCCTCACTTGCTCTTGACCAACAATGCCTTAAAAGAAGCTAGATCCAAAGTGGTGTTTATAAGTGTGTTTTATGTTCTAGCTTAGCTGTAAAAATTATTTTTTTCTTTTTTTTTTTTTTTTTTTTTTTTTTTTTTTTTTTTTTTTTTTTTTTGTCTTTTTGAGACAGGGTCTCACTATGCAGTTCAGGCTGGCCTTAAGCTCACTTTGTAGCTTAGGCTGGTCTCGAACTCACAACAATCCTCCTGCCTCAGCCTCCCGAGTGCTGGGATTACAGGCATGCGCCACCATGCCCGGCTTGTAAAAATTATTAAAACAATAATTCTTTACATAAAATATTCCATAACTCTAAAACATTTCGAAGAGTCTCGAACATCCAGAAACACGAGACTTGCGTTCCCACCCAAAACCAACTGGCTGGTGCTAACCAGAAGCTATGCCATTTTCTCCTGTGGAAGATGCTGCAATTTCACGAGGACCACAACTCTCTACTCTCCTAGGAACCAACCTGCCTCACTCACTTGTGCCACCTCTTCAGAGGGACTCAGCAACTGATAATCTCAGCCCTTAGGCATTGTCTCCTGTGCTGCCTGAAAACTTTGGGATAACTGGTGCCTAATTCGACCTTTCTTCCCTTGTCAATTCAAGGTTGCTTCATCCATTTCTCTCTGCAAGATTGCACCTAGACAAAAGACATCAATTCATCCTGTTTCAGCATTCCTTTATAGTCTAGTCCTGAGATTCAGTTCCATGGGCTACTACGGTTGTTCTGAAGCTCACGTGTTCATGAGATTTCTTTCAGGAGATATCCACCCTGGGAGTGTGCACTATCTACACCTACTACTCAAGTCCTCATTGCAGCCTGGGAGGGGTAGGGTACTGCACATACAGTCAAGAATTTCACAATAAGATATGTAGTGTTTAAAGTGCTTTGTAATCTAAGCATAAACTTATGGTGAAATACATGATTCTTATTATATACTTTGTGCAACTTCTTGGGTTGAGATTAACTGATTTGCTTTTTATCTGTTTTATTGTTCTGTTTTGTTTTTTTGTCTTCCTAGAAAATACGTTGGTTGTTAAATCATAAAAGATGCTTCTAAATGAATGTAAGAGTACTGGGGCAGGCATTTGAACTCACCCATTGTTTTATCTCCAGAACCTAAGACAAATGTCCATAATTAGATTCTCATAAATTTTTTTGTCTATAGATGAAAGTTGTGTCACTGGACACACAGTACAGTATCATGATTTGCACATATGAAGTGAACAAATAGAAGATAAGTTGTGCTTTGTAAAGGGACAACCAAACAGCTCAGCAGATTAAAGCACCTGAAAGCTCAGCAACTGGGGGTTTGATCCCTAGCCTGCCATGCTGGTCCTATCCCTAGGGCACACTGAGATGGCAATTGAGACTGGGTGTGGTGATGCGCACCTGTAATCCCAGCTCTTGGGAGGCTGTAAATGGGTGGATTACTATGAGTCCAACCTAGCAGTGAGACCCTTAACACCCTGTAGACCTTTCCCTAAAAATACAAAAAAAAAAAAAAAAAAAAAAAAAGCCTGTGCTTTGTGACACAGTGTCCAAAATAATGAAACAGTCTATACCACTCCCACCCAGATAAGACATCCCCAATTATTTAACTGTGAGTGCTGGTTTCTAGCTCACACATCATTTTCCTAAGTCTATTCATATACTGAATCTGTATTCTGTCCTACAGAGTAATGACATTTACCCATTAGTAACTTTCTATAGTTTTAAGGTGTCTCTCAGTTCTAGGTATACTGTTGAAATAGGTAAACAGGCACTGTACATCTGGGGAGAGATGAAAGAAAGTAAGAAAGTGTTTTATGATCACTGGCAACTATACATGAAAATAGAGTTATTTTTGAACCCAGATCTGAATTGTACCATCTAACCACATGCACATTCTTCCCTAAATCCTTGAACAAAATAGACATTTACTGCACTCAGCATGAAATTAAAGTCTCTGGACCCATTACCTTCATAAATATTACATTGCAGATGACACAGCAATGGTTCTTCTGTTTCTCCATAACTATATCCACTACGGAAAAGCTCTCAACTCTTGAAAATTAATCTACCTCTCTATTGCTTAACAAAATAATGAACAAATAGCCATAAGAGACAGAAGAATGTTTTACTCGATTTAACTGAATGACCATCACATTTTCTTGCCTGCAAGAAATAAATTTCCAATATATTTCAAATTTATACAATGACCTAATTTCTAAGGCTTCCTTAAAATACAAAGAATCTCATATGACCTTTTTTTTTTCTTTGTAGGGCATTTGAATTTGTTAAATAATAATCAGTGTGCTGTTCTACACATGAACTCAAATGATTTTATGAGAAAATAAATTGTCAGAAGTCAACAGCTTTAAGTTAGAGATAGAAATAAAATCACATGAAAGGCCAAAGTGGGTCTATTTTAGATCTGTTAGCCTTATGATAGGATGTTTTAATTTATGCGTCAGAGAACTCTGCTTACACCACTCTGCCTATAATTGCAACAGCTCACAGTGCTTGCCTGCTCTTTGGGTCATTTTGTTCTAGTAAACATCACTTTATGTAACTGGTAATTCATTGGGGGAAAAACTCAGTTTAAAAACTACTAGCTGATTATATTACATCTCATGGCATTGCTAATAATAATCACAACAAAATAAAGCCAACAAGAGTCACAATAAAAAAGGGTTTTTTTGAGTCTTAAATTATCACATAGAATGATGTATTAATCCCCACTATGAAATACCTAGTCATCCATATGAAAATAAAATTTCACATTACATAAGACCCCTTTCTTTGATTCTTCACTCAGAGGTCTTCCTTACCACTGAAGAACCATATAAGTTGTGTATCTAGTGTTTGTTTTGTCCTAGGTGTCCCAGTTTTCTCCAGAAAAGCAATATGCTTAGTATTAGACAATGGGTTATGTTCAATATAAATGAAACACACACTGCTACCACTGTGCCTTATTTCTACAATTCACTCACAACTTGGGTTCCCTCACTTAGTAATGGGACTTAGGAAAAAGTCACTGAAGGAGTGTTTAGTAAGATTTCTCTCCCAGTGAAAGAAAAGAGATGCAGCTGGCACTACCTGTCACCTTGCCTGCTTGTTTGAATTCATATCTACAAACTAAAAGAGTAACAACTGTCCTATGACTGAAAAGTAAGGAAGGATGTGATTGCCCCCATATGGAGGCAGCCACAGTAAGAAGACAGCTACTAGATGCTAGGTGACTTCATTTACTTAGTGTGAAAATCAGTGCAACACCTATGTCCGGCTTTCTTAGGATGAGAAAGCCCATCCCCATCTACTAAGCTATTTACTGAATTCTTCTTTCACTTGCAGGTGAAATCCTAATGCACACAAGGGTCTTTCTATAAAACAGCTCAAGACTTCTCCAAAATCTCCCCTTGTCCTTCATTGCTTCTTTCCACTATAGTTCTCAAACACAATGTGATCTAACCATCCAAATTGTTCATCACTTTGAATTTTAACTGTCTTCTATTACAGGTTTTTGTAAACGTTTCTTCCTTCATTATTGAAATCCTTTTCCATCTTTACTCTTCCTCATCAGATGTTCTGTAAGTGTAAGTATATTTCATGACTCAGCAAATCCACTCTTAGGGATATTTTAATCATAAATGTCTCCCAAAAGATAATTCCAACCTGGACACACCCAAATGATCATCAATGGCAAAAAGAAAAGTACACAGTACACCTGCAGCAATCCAAATGAACAAACTACAGTTACAGTTGCACTCAGTGGCCTGGATAGAGCTCACAAGCAACTTTGAATAAGCATTCAGACACAAAGGTACTGTATTATATCATTCATTTAGAATCTAAGAGCAGGCAAACCTACTTGGTTGCCAGAGACAGATAACTGCATCCTTTGGGAAGTTAGTAACTGGAAGCAGACATGAGGAGAGGTACTGGGCTGCAGTAATGTTCTGTTTTGGACTCTGTGATATGGAGCTCAGTTGTGAAACTACATTAAGCAGTATACTTATAGTTTATACAATTCCATGTACTATTTAAAGAGCTTTCTTTCTTTTTTCTTTTTGTATTTTTTAGAAAAAGGTCTACAGGGTGTTCAAGGTCTTATTCCTAGATTGGATTCTAGTGACCCACCTGTTTACAACTTCCCAAGATCTGGGATTGCAGGTGCATGCCACGCCCAATGTCAATTGTCATCTCAGCGCACCCTGGGGGTGGGGGCAGCATGGCATAAAGAGTTTTAAAAAATGCAATGTTCACGCCTGCTAAAAACATACCATTAATATAATCATATTTCTTCTGTAAGTTCTTCTATGTCTTCTTCATTTCAGCTTAACCCTTTCCTCTCAGACTTCCCATAGACTTATATCTCTACTTGCCCTAGAATACACATCTTCGGCTGGCTTGTGTTTTGATGTACGAATTCCCCCATCTTCCCTCCTAACACTGTGGTCTCTCTGAAAGCAGGGAACTCCTCTGCTATTCACTGCCATCCACCACTCAGTAAACTTTTACCTGCCTTTGCCTTAACCTGTAGAAATTTACACTGTGAATTTGCTTTTCTGATTTACAGTTTCTTCATCTGAAATACCGGAATAACCATTCATAGAAATGACACATATCTCAATACAGTTGATATATGTGTTTTGTGAAGTGCAAAACAACGCATGAACCATCAGCATTGGTATTCTTTGTCACACAGTAGTTCTTGCTGGCTTTTCCCATATCATAGGACACCTAAAAAATCACAATTATTGTATAAGACACAAGGCAAACAAAAAGTAAGGCTCCCTAAGGTTGGAGAACATAGAACTATGCACAAAATTTGGAAAGGTATGTTCTGAAACAAATTTGCTAGAATCTAAATTTCTGATTCAAATGGAGGTAACTTTCAGCCAGCACAGGTTCACCCAAGGGCACATGTACACCTGTGAGACACCTGCTCTGTGCACCACCTGGAAGCAATAACGACTTCAGCATCACGAGGAGCATGAGTGAGGTCACCGGACGGCACATTCAAGCTCCCACACTTGATCATGGAATGTCACATTTGTGTAGGTCTCTCTAGACCATCACAGGAACAAAGGCTCTTTAAATTTCCCTCATTTATGTCTTACAGCCCTCAAGAGAATGAATTTGTAAACTTGATCAATATTTAGAAGGAATGCAATACTTATTTCCTACCCTTTCTCACTCACTTTTCTTTTCAAAATATGTTTTTATTTCTCAGTGGTTGAAACTATGAAAGGCATTTACACTGCCCCACATTATAGCACAACATTTCAATGGAATCATCCTTGGTATAAATAAGATCGGACTGAGTTGTATAACTGAACTGAGTCTACAATTTTTCAAGATAAAGCAGAATGACATAGTAAATGGTCGTTTAAAAATTTTAGAGCCAGAACTGTACATATGGCTTCATTATAAATATCCTACATAGTCTATTGCTAGATTAACTCCATGATCAATTAGCATCAGAGACACATCCTTAGCATTGTTTTGGTAAGTTGAAATATAGCAGAAGAGTTAACACAGAACAGAAATATTAAACATACATTTTACACAGTATGGTAACTATTCCATATTTATAGAGTCCTACTTAACCTTTACTATCATAAACTTGTTTTCAAATTGAATTTTACTCTTAATTGGAAATTTTGAATACTTTAAGACTGATTTTATGAACTAATTTCTAAAATTGTTGGAGGTTGCCAATTTAGGTTACTTTTTCTGTTCACATGTTTGAAATCAGCTAATATCAAAAATGAATGACCCAATAGACAAATTGCTTTACTTTTATCTGCCAGTGGTCTTACCTGAAATTTTCACTTCAATTTGTTTTAAAAATTAATCTTTAGTGCAAACAAACATGTCAATCATTTGATTTTTAAATAGTCTCATTCATTTTTTTAAAGTCGAGATAAACAGGGCATGGTGGCACACTCCTGTGGTCCCAGCACTCAGGAGATGAGGCAGGGAATTTGAGATCAGCCTGGGGTACACAGAGAGATCCAGGCCAGCCCGAACTACAATGCCACACTCTGTCACAAAAAACCCAAAGAAATAAAAGTAAAGTCGAGGTACTTATCATTGGCTAGTAACTTACATATTAAATGATTAATCCATTTTCTAACAGAATATTTTTAAGTTGTGTTTTAAAATAGCATGCAAACATATACACCAGGATAGATGTTGGAAATTTGTCTTTGAAATTACTATGATGTTTCTAGGGGTTTGGGGAGTCAGGAGGAAGAAATTACTATTGTACACCACTTAGCAGACAGTTTGTTGAAAGATTCTAGCCTCTTCAGAATATCATAAAACATGGAATGAAAAATGGTTGCATGTAGTTTTTCACTGACTCACAAAGTAAAAATATAAAAAATATTTTAAGTGAAAGTTAAACAAAGCTATTAAACTTTATGGCTATTTGAGAAAAATAACATTAACATTTGTGATTTTACTGGGAGAAGGATATATTGATTTTTATTTCTGCATTTAGAACAGGGTCTACAGGGTCTCACTATGTAGATCAGATTCATAGTGATTCTCCTGTTTTCAGCCTCCTAAGTGCTTGCACCCTTATGCCCAGTCTCAATTGCCATCTCAGTGTGCCACTGTGGGCAGGGCCTAGTATGGTACACCAGGATCGAACCCCAGCTGCTGCACTCTGCCTAAGCAGGCACTTCAGTCTGCTAAGCTATCATGCCAGCCCACATTTTGTTTCAATGTGCTGATTATATGGCAGGTATGTGAATTTGTAGGGTTTGTGGTCTATGTTAACTGGTATTTGATTTTTATAAAAAGTCTCTATAAGATGCTTTCTTCTGGCTCAGTTCCAAAAGCCTGTTCTAATTTATATTCAGGAGGGCAGAGATAGAAAGCCATGCTCCAAAATGGCATTACTCCCAGGAAAGCCAAAAGGAATGACTTCAACATGTAATCATGGAGATGATAAACCTAGCAGACCCCACACAAATGTGGAGACTTAGACCATCCCCTAGACAGTGAGGAACAGGGCTCCAGACCCTAGTCTCCCCTCTGAGACCAGGTGCCCTATAGGCAGCAGACTGCTTTCTGGAAACACAACTCCCTCATCTTTCAAAGGACCAAAGTGCCTCTGGAGTTCCTCCCGTGTCTCTCTGGGAGACACCATACAAAAGCATCAAGTGTTCATTGGGAGCACAGTAAGCTGTGAAGTGTGTCAAATGGACTTGCCACTAATTAAGTGGCCTAAAATTTAAACTGTTGCTTTTTCATCCAATTTATCCACTTACTCAGAGGTCGGTTAAATGCTCGACCACTTCATAGTGAATTTGATCTCTCAGAGGAAGATACAACATAGAAAGAGACTGCAGCAACTGGCTTTATTTTACTGTCATTTAGGAAAGTCCACGCTTCACACCAGTGATTCTGTTCTGACCCTCTGGATGAGAACAGAATGATAGAACAATGACTGTGATTTACCCAAAGACTTGAGAATTAAAAGGCAGGTTGCATTTCCTGAGACATCCTCTGAACTGAACTTAAAATCCCTTCAACTGCTTGGCATATAGAAGTATATCTTGCTTCTCAGTATCCCGAGCAGCTTAGAGAATTTGCTTCGTAGTACCCAGAAAATTTCCCAGCTCTTTCTTTCCTAACATCTCAATTCTGATATAGACTTGTACAGCTACCATGCTCATAGCCCACTGGACTCTGCTTCATAAATCTCTGTATGGTCTGTGGAGTCATCCTGCATCTGCCTGTACAGTAAAACAGCCACTGGACTGTGACAAGCAGCTAAAGCTTTCATTTGTGTGCTATGTACAACTGTAGCCTTCTGCCTGTTGAACCCAAAACTTCTTTCAAGCTCAATCTAAGAAAACTATTTCCACTCACTTGAAATCTTCAGTCTGTCATAGGCTCCTCCAGCCCTTCTTCACTAGCCTCATGATCTTTACAGATGTTACTATTTCCCTGGGTCACGATTTCAAACCCTCCTTCTACACTATCATCATCTTGCAGATGCCGTCTGCACCTGACACTTAGGACATGAAATTATCACCTCTTGCCCATCCATGATTGCTTTGGGGCCATCACAGAATTCAATGGTAGAATGTACAATATCATTCTCCTCCTTTGTTCTTGTGTGATTTCCTCTGTAACCTGTGTTGTACAGATTAAAATCTAGCTGGAGTGAAATGGGTACAGGGGAGTTGACACCAGTGAAGTTCTAGGTTTGCCTGTGTCTCTAAAACTGCTGTCAGAAAAATTGGGAAATTATTATTATAGTCTTCCATAAATACTGCCTTAGAGGGGCTCAGTGAGCTCTAAAAGACATTAGCAGCCTCCAGTCTCCAAAGCTAGTGTCATTTTTGAAAAAAAGCAATCCAAGAATAAGAGTGAGAATAATTATTACAGTCTCATTAACCATAATCCAAAAGCCTTCCTCACCTCTTAAAAATAATGCTGGATAAAAAAAGGTACACACCAGCACATACATTTATATACAGCATGAATGTGTTTAGATGTGAATATAAACACTATCCAGACACAAATATTTTAATCAGCCTTACTTTGCAGCAAACATACATATATACACATATATTCAGATTAATACACAAATCATTCTCCATCGTCAAGAACATTCCACTTAATTGACCTCCACTACCCTCATGTAGAGGCACAAATACATCAGCAAACTCAATTTTGAACAAACCCACAAAGCTTGTCAAAATATGGCATATAAATTACACATCCAAAACAATAGCCCAGTCTTGGGCTTTTACAACCATTCTCCCTTCATAGCATTATTTGTCCTAAAGATTCCACTGTCGGAAGATGTGGTTTGGTTCCACAATTAAATTTACCAAATGTGAATCATGATGACCCTTCTAACCCAATTACGCAAAAGTGTTTACGCTACCTTTGGCAGTCTCGTGGCTATTTCTGTATATTCTTCATGGCAGGAAGGCACATGATCCTCACTTTTTAAGTTGGTAACCACTTGCTTAAATTCCTGATCAGAGCTTTTTTTCTAATTATGCATAGTGAGAACCAGGTACTTCCATAAATATTGCCTTAGAGGGGCCCAGTGGGCTCCAGAAGATATTAGCAGCTTCCAGTCTCCAAACCTAGTATTCCTTTTAAGAGGAGAACTCCAAAAACAAACAAATAAAAAAATATCAAAGCTGAAAGATTAAACATGCGTAAAAGGCAACCTTGCCAAGCGCTGGCTCCTGTCATTCCAAAATGACAGACTCCTGCACCAAGACCTTGTCTTAAATTGCTCAAATGATCCCACACCACATCAGCTGTTCCTGACACATAAGACATCCAGACATAGGACAAGGAAGTGTGTCGCTTGAACTCATCTAGTGTGACTCAAATGCAACTGTCCAGTCCTAGGACTCGTGGGCCAGAGGTGGTCATGCTCACCAACAGCCTTCTCTCTCCCCTGCAAGCTCAGTGTGCCTGTGCCTGGTCAAACTTTCCACTAGCAACAAAATCTGATGTAATAGTTATCATAAAATGGCACTCCTCTGACCACACATTCCCTCTTTTCTCTATGCAATTTAGCTGTAAGACACCTAGAAAGAGTGCTTTTTTCTTGCTTTTTAATTATGTCACTTTCTAGTCTCCTCTAACTACTCAAAGTAGACCTTCACACCAAATGCTTACCAGGCTACGGATAGCCTGCCCATTCCTCAGTTTTCTGATCCATTCTCAGCATGCATAGCACTAATACTTTTTGTGACCCAGTCAGTAGTTGTTTGTTGATAGTCTTTCATTTAACACCTTGTTGTGGCTTCTTTCTATATGGCCCCTAAAGCTTTATGCAGCTTTTTGGAGGCGGCAGGATCTAGAGTGTGTGGGAGTGGATTAAGAAAGTGTGAAACTAAATTATTCTGTTGATTGGTTTAGCATAGGGCTGGTTATGGCCCACTCTGAATACAGGTGGCACAAATTAGCAGTCTTGTAGCCCACATGGAATGAAAGGGACAGGGAGATGCAATGCTGCCAAACTGCCCTACCTCCTCCCAGCCCTGTCTTGGACTTTCTCCCCTCTCCCATGTTGCTCTGCATTGAACCAGCCACCTATGGACTGAAACTTCTCCAAACAGTGAGTTAAAATACACCTTTCCTCCTTTAATTTGTGGATGTCAGCTATTTCATCATAGCAAGAAAAAAGTAAGACTCTGCTTCCTCTACAACCATGCTGTGGATTTTCCTTCACTTTTCAGGTTATTCCTTCTAGGATTCCTTGGTAGGATTTGGCTTCTGATGGCACGATATGATAGTGCTGAGGCATAGTTTCTAAATCTCTTCCATATCAATACTCACTCCTTACCTGATTAAATTGAGGTCTCTGTCCCTAAGTATTACCAAATGCGTTGATGAATAACACATCTGTTTCCCCAGGTTGCTTCTAAATTTCAGAATTGTGTCTCTATGTAGAATGCCTCTCCTCTACTCTGCATCAAATTTAATATATTTAAAAATAGAATACTTGAGCTACTTTTGCACAAAATGACCATTTTTCTATTTGTTTTTTCATTCAAAAAATATGCCCTCTTTAATTGGTGCTCAGATCTAATTATTTGGGTCACCTTTGACTGCTCTATTTCTCTCAAGACCCCTTGTCAATTACTTGACCAGTCCTGTTAGTTTTACCTTCAGATAGATCTGGAATCTGCTCATATGTTAATATGTATTACATTACCACTGTATTGAAAGATTGTCAACACAAAGCTATCAGAATCTAGTAAATGGCTTCCCTGTTAGGGTCTATTTTCATATAACAGCCAGAGTTATATATTTCAAATATAGACATTATGGAAGGGAAATACAATGCTCAAGACAAAAGGACAACTGGGATGGGGAAAAGAGAAAGGAAGGAAGGGAACATTTAAAAATATATGTATATATGCATATACACACAACATAGCTAAGATCATTGTACTACTAATTTCTATTAGTTAGCGAAAAGGAATGGTTAGAGCTTATACTATTTGATCAACCTTACATGCTTGTGTCTGGTACTCTGAGCAACTACTTTGAAGGTTACAACATGCAATATAGTGACCATTATTAATATCCTATCATCTTGTTTTGAAATTCTATATTGCTTTCATGGTCTGTCTGTCTGTCTGTCTCTGTCTCTCTGTCTCTCTCTGTCTCTCTCTCTGTCTTTCTGTCTCTGTCTCTCTGTCTCTCTGTCTCTCTCTCTCTCTCTCTCTCTCTCTCTCTCTGTGTGTGTGTGTCTCTCTCTTTCTCCCCAAAGTAAATGGCATGAGCCAGTCATGGTGATAGATACCTGAAATCCAAACACGTTATGAGGGCTAGTCATAGGATCACAAGGTTAATCCCAGGCTGGGCAATGGAGCAAATGAAAAAGGCCTTCTAAGATACTTTCTAAAAAGTTTCCAAATACTACTTTAAAAAGGGGGGGGGCATGTAGCCCAATGAAGGCTTTAAGTTCAATATTCTGTGCCTGACAAAATAATAATAAAAGACAAATGGTTTATCACAGCTTTGTTGAAGTCTCTGTGACTTTCAACAATCCCATCATCCTCACCATTATTTTCCAGCTATTTTCCAGGCCCTATAATACCAGAAATGATCTCTTTCATACCACTCCTCCTCATATTCCTACTGCCAAGTGGCCCTTTTCACTCTTCTTTGGCCATGTCAAGCTTCTTCCTCCTTCAGGACACTTGCACCCCTGTTCCCACAGCCAGGGCACATTTTCCCCAGGTATTTGCAAGCCCCCCTCACTTTCCTTGCTCTCTACTAAAAATCTATTCCCTCAGAGAAGATTATTCTGTCTAGAAGTTCTTCCCTTCTCTCTCTGTTCACTTAATGCATTTACTTTTCTTTATAGCACTCACTATCATCTGACACTGTGCTGTATGCTTGCTAAGTTGTTTATTTATTTATTGTCTTACTTCTGCACTAGAAAGTCAGCTCTAAATAGGCATTGTTTCACTCACCATCAAGTCTCTAGCAATTAGAATGGTACCTGGACAAGAGCAGGCCATCAATAAATGAATGAAGGAATGATTAAAATAAACAAACTCATTAGCTGGAAACACAAGCTCTTTCTTGGCCCTGTGCCTTGATACATATTTTTCCCTTTAACTAAATGTTTCTCTCCACATCAGCTAAGCCAAAAGGATTACTGCATAGTTTTTAAATGAAGCATGTTCCTCTGAAGCCTTCCCAGATAAACCTCCTTGACTAACTGCACATATGTAGATATGCCCCATGAAGACAGAGATGCAACTGCTCCTGCCTATGTAGCACCTATCACTAAAATTGAGTTTTGGGCTTATACTGCAGACATCTTCCCACACTATGAACTCTTTAATTAAGGAGTTGATCCATTATTATATGCCCAAAGTTCAACAAATCCTAAGTCCTAATGCTCACCTGAGTTTTCACTATTTCCTTACGTCTGTGCTTTTTGTTTTACTGGCAGCTGCTCTGCATTTAAGGGAGTTACCACTCTTTAAAGTAGCTCATCTGTTCTTCCTGCCTCAAGGATTAAAAAGGCCACTAGGTTCGAGGAAGTAGACTCTGATGGAGTGTATATTCACTGAGAACCAGAAGGATGCAAGCGCTCAGTAATACTAGTTATTCTGGCCATAATAATTCATCACCATGCATGTTGTAAGACCCTGACCATCTGTCATCACTGAAAGAGGCAAAATGGTGCTGAGATCAACAGAAGGCCTTAATTTATATCATGTCATCCCATTTCATACTGCAGATTGAAACGTTCTGCTTAGTCTGCAGGAATATCATCCTTTTCAAGCAGCACAAGACAGAACAAACTTCTACGTGTAACAAGATGGCTATTGAAAGTTATAAGCCTTTACTCTAAAGAAGTTAATTGTGGGCAAACCGATGCTCTAGCAGGACTGAAGTTTCTACAAGTGCTTTGATCAAAGCAAGGATCAACATAATCATGACACAGATGGAGGCTTTGAAGCTCACATCAGATAAGGAACTTGACTAAAGTGCTGCATTGAGTAAATGGAAGGAAGAAGTTTCAAGTCAGGCCATTTGTCTCCAAATACCAAGTCTTAAAAAGGAGTAGATTCAAGGATACAGGCTCCTTACACAAATATGGGCCTTAGGACATGCATTGCGAACTTGCTAGGCCTCCGTTTGTTCATCTGACAAATAGCAAGATGTACTCAATTCCAACAATTGCCACCATCATCCCAGTACCATGATTCTGTATTTTGAATCATGCTCTGTATACGAATGAGAACTCTTTCTTCATGGTTAGTTAAAAACTAGGTATAGGTATTGAATTGCATTGTAATAATGACAGCCAAGTGAACCAGGAATGCTGGAATGTGTCCGTGTTGAAAAGCTTTGTGTGGTAGGGAGATCAGTAAGAACAATGTCTTTTTTATTTATAATGCATGTCCAAGAATTTGGACTGAGTTGAGTATTTCCAGTTATAAGGAATCTTCCAGGGAATCCCAGGGGACTTGGGAAGTGGAGCTGACACAGATCTGAAGTCACTGGATAGTAGGAGTTCTCTCTACCTTTCCTCCTTTATTAATTTTTTCTTAAAGCTTTCAGAGAGAGTTGTTTTAGGCCCCTGTGGACACTCTGGGTTGGTTCAAATAAGAACCATCCCTCTCAACTGCAAATGGAAATTCACATGTGCATATTTATAACTCTTCCAAGAAGGGAGGGAAAGGTGTAGCATGAACTAAAAAGGAAATGGAAATGGACACTGGATCCTTCTCAGTTGTCCTTATGATACAGCTGCCATAAGACCCCTTCAACTATTCTACATAATTTGAATTAAGAATATTGCCTTAGTCACTTGCTTGTCATTGGAACACATTACCTGACACCCACAGTTTAAGAGGTGAGGTTTATTTTGGCTTATGGATTTAGTCTGTATCAGTCTTATCCAGGGCCAAAACAGCAGGGAAGAGAGGAAGAAGGGACAAAGAGTCATTCACATCATGGTAGTCGGGAAGCTGGAAATGAGACAGATTCTTCAGGTGATACTCCAGAGCCTTCCTCTTCAAACCAGTTCCCACCTCCTACTCCTCGTATTGTCAGCTTTGATTGTAGACATGGATTGATCCATCTACAGTGTGCCATAATCCAGTCATATTCCAGAAGCCCCAACTCTGAACACTTGAGGTATGTGTGGAACATTCTAGATCTAAGCCATAATAAATGCCAACTCGTGGCCTTTAGGAACACATAGTGATACTATTATGGGAGGTATGCCTGAGTAGCAAGGGACTCAGAACTGGGGTTCCAATAGTTCTAATCATCTTTCCTTAGTTCTTTATTGAGTTCTTTATTTTAAAAGAACATGAAAAATCAGGACCTAGAGTGACTGATTTGTTCAGAGACTCATTTCCATCAGTGTTTGTTATATTATTCCCTCACGATAACCTTAAGAACAGTGTTTATACCCTAATCCTTCTTCTCAACTCCAATGCCACGCACATTATTTTCAGTGCAGATCATGTTGTCAATAAGTCCTACATTTCCGAAAACAAAACATTAACAATGACTCAGCTAAGACTGGAAAAACTACTACAACCATAAATAGCACATTTTCTAATGGAATGCTCCAGAAAACAAGTTAGCTAATCCAAGTAACTGAGTACATACAAATTGTCACAGAAGTCAACAGTAATTATCAGAAAAGCTATCCTTAAAACAAGTATTTGGGAGAACGTAATCTCTACTCTGAACATGACAGTGTCTTCTAGCATGCTGATGCTATAGTTCAGAACAAGATTGTGCTTCTCACTCCCCCCCAAAAAAGTCTTGTGTGCTCAAAGGTAGACTTTTCAGAAGGCGTCTGGGTTATGGGACTACTCTAGCTGACTTGCTGCTAGGTCGTGGGACTGCTAGAGACCTGTCACAGGCTATGTAACCTGGAAGGTTCTACCTCTCTTCCTGTCTCCTCCTTCATGTTTTGCTTGCTGTCTACTATGATGTGAGCAGCCCTCCTCTGCCTGAACCTTTCTACCATCCTATTTCTCCACGAAACCTGTTAACTACTAAAGACCCAAGGTGTTGAAACTGTGAGCTAAATTAAATCTCTCTTCCTTGCATTTGTGGGTGTCTGGTATTATGCCTCAGCCATGAAGAAAGAAGCCAAGATAGTTGGCAATGCTAAGATCAACACTTTGAAGATATCACTAACACACCTTAGGATTAGCTTTGCCACCTATTAACACTTTAATAAAAATGTGCATTTTTCAGTGGAATTTATTCGGATCTGTTGTTTGTTGTATAGAGTGGGTCTTAGTCATACTGATTGTATGAAGCAAAATACCATATCTTTGCATTTCCAATCTCAAAATATTCAACTCTTCACACAACAGGATAACTAATGAGATGAACTTTAACATTCATATAACTAGAAAGATATCTCTTTGGAGATGTCATGTCACCAGGAATCTGCATGCTAAACCCACAAGGCTGTGCAACAAGGAGGCACCAGCCACACACCTCAGTTATTTGTGCTTTGATGAAACATTTTAGACAAGACACTTGGGCCACCTTGCACAACATAGGTAGAGATGGTTGCAAACTGGTAAGGGTTTCAGAAGGTGAAGGAAGACAATGTCAGGCATGAAGGTGGGCAAGCATCAAGAGGGCAGTGGCATTGAGCTAGGTCTTTCAGAGAACATTTTTGT
Source organism: Ctenomys sociabilis (assembly GCA_004027165.1). NCBI lineage: Eukaryota > Metazoa > Chordata > Mammalia > Rodentia > Ctenomyidae > Ctenomys > Ctenomys sociabilis. The sequence continues at coordinate 80,011 of PVKA01003952.1, read as the reverse complement.
TTCCTCCTAATTCATTGTTCTGTCTGCTTATGTAGTTTTCTGTTTAGTTTGTTTTGAGACTATGAGGCTTTTTCCAAACTCTTAACCATAATGTAGACTTTGTACTGGTCACAAGTCTTATCAACATGCTCAGAGGATGCTGCAGTCTCTTGGATTAAAGTCTGAATGCAGAAGCTTATGGAGCCTTCATTTGTAGGTAATGATCAAAGAAGCAAAGGAAAAAAATTCATATCATCTTTGCTTTTTAAGTAAACCCCTGGCTGCTTATTTCAAGGCTTGCTAATGTCTAACTTTCTGCTTAGCATAAATTTTTAATTTAAATTTAGTCTTTTCCTCCTTGTCATAGGAATTGGTTTGTTATAAATGGACCACTATGTCAAGCCTTATAATCATACAAATAAAAGCCAACTTCTCCTTTTTGTTCTTAGAATTCCCTCTGCCCAATCATGTTGGAATAAAAATGCACATTTTTATTAAAGTGTTAATAGGTGGCAAAGCTAATCCTAAATCTCTTCCATCTGAGATCTTGAATATTTTTAGTCATGTAAATTGTATATGTTTTGAGCTGAACTAAGTTCACAAGAAGTTAAAGAACTTTTCGGAGCAACTAGGCTGTCCTCTTTGAAAAGTCTTGCTTATTATTATTATTAAAAGATGTCTCATAACAGTCTGGAAGAATCTGTGAGTGCAGGTCATGCCCAAAATACCAAGCCAGATTAATCTCCTTTGCTGTGTAGCTTGACCTTGAAAGAAAGATGATAGGGAAGTACAGCACTACCTGTGGTGGACTCGTGCAATCCTGGGCTGATAGAGGGGAAAAACATAATTATTTAGAAATGCACTGATGCCTATTGTGATTTTCTAGGGAAGACCTTCTTAGACTACTCAGTGCTGGTGGATCTGAGTGTTTTTCTTAAAGGACATGAATGCTCCAGCCCCATTCGTGTTTAATAAGGAAGGCAATGACCCTTTACGCACAAGGAGAACAAACTTCACTGTCTCTCTGGAGGAAGCAAAGAATACTCATGATGCCAAGACAGGCTGAGCGTTAGTGAGACAAAGAGAGACCACTGGGGGCTCTCCTAGGGATGATATGCCTTCTGCACCACAAGAGCAGTGACAGTGAAGGTCTGTCTTCAGATTTCCATTCAGTGGCCTATTACAACTTTCTACTTCCCTCTAGAATTCAGTCAATTTCTTTGAAGACCACATAGGTTTTCTTAGAATTAAAACAATGTTTTGGGTGGAGGATTGGTTTTTTGGGGGAGACTTGTACCAGGGATTGAATTTAGGACCCTGCCTTTGCAAGACAGATGCTTATGCTACTGATCTATGTCCCTGAACATAATTTGTTTTTCTGGTGTTGGGAATTGTTTTTGTTTGCTTACTATTTGTTCATTTGTCTGTTTTGCTGTTGTTGTTCTTGTTGTTTTGGTACTGGGGAACAAACTCAGGACTTTGCCTTTGTCAGGCAGGCCCTTGTGTCACTGAGCTCTCTCCCCAGACCCTGACTTCTCTTAAGATTGAAAGAGGACAGCAGTGAACTTATTGATATCCCAGTGCTTCACTGAAGGGCATTGTGAAGCCATCAATAAACACAGAACAAAGCTGTGGAGTCTGTGAACATCCATCAGTGTTTCCTAGATTGCATGGCAATGGTGGAAGGATGGAAAAAGAGGCCTAGGTGTCAGGACTTGAAAATGAAAGTGAATTCACTTTTCAGATATAGGCTACTGAGGTCAAGAATTACTTCAGGTGTAGGGATTCAACACTGTTGAACTCTAAGTGATCTTTGTTTGTCTCTGGTCCTAATCTCCTTGATTATCTACTAACTCAGGAAAGAGGTAGATATTGAACAACATGGAATAGTAAGAAAAAGAATAAATCAAATATCATGGGCTATTAAGCAACATTTGCATTGTGTTTAATTACCAAAAATTACTTAAGGGAACCATCAAAATTATCTGGTTATTATGTCTTAAGACAAGTTACTCTCATATCATTATACATCTATTTCTATGAATGACATAAAATTACACCATTTGCAGGGGTTCTTTTAATAGTAAAGTGATTTTAATAATTTTATGTAATGGGGCTGGGGAGCTAGCTCAGTAGAATAAGCACGTGCCTGGCAAGTGCAAGGTCCTGAGTTCAATCCCTAGTACCACAAAAAAAAAATTTTCATGTAAATAAGTAGGCATCTTGATATAAACACATAGTTCATGGTTACTTTTTACCGAAATAAAGGCTTATCTTAAATAATAGATAAAATCTCAACAAACAGATTAGAATTTAAGCACACTTAAAGATTTACTGTTGGTACACTATAAATTGATACAAATTAAGGGAAAGAATAAGTAGGATAAATCATACACTAAAGGCATGCGTTTGGGATTTGATGACAAGAAGCAAGCAAAAGAAAAGCAGAAAACATCGAGCACGGCCTCTGCCCACTGTCTCATAGGCTCAAGCAGACATTCACACCTCTGATCTTCAGATCACCCTAAGCCCTAAACGCCATCATGAAGCTCCAATTTATGCAGGAAGCACAGGAAAATCAAGAAACTATCTCAGAATCATGCAGCCAGTGAGGGCTAGAGGCAGGATATAAATTTGGGGTTGTCTCCTGTCCTAGTTGCTTTTCTCTTCTTGCTGAGACAAAATATCTGACCCAAAATTAAGAAATGAAAGGCTTATCTATCTCACAGTTTGTGGAAAATGTCCATGGTCAGCTGGCGTCAAGGCAGGGTGTCAGGTATGATGGGCAGCAGCTCAAGGCGGTTCAAGGCAGGCCGGTCTCAAAAACAACAAGAGCAAGAAGCTGGCAGAGCGGGCCACTTTTCTTCCCTTACATTGTGAGCAGGCTACACCCGACTGCAGGGGAGTAGCACGCACCATCTCTGCCCTCCTGCACAGGCTCGGGAGGTTTGCGGAGTGAAGATGCTGACTGCTGAATCACTTAGTTAAGCTTCTGCATTCCTCAGGTTGGCACAATGAATGGAGCATCGCGTCTCCCAAGGTTTCCTCAACCTCAACAGCCCCAGCCTCCCCATACCCTAAGCGTGCACTGGAGGACAGCCTGGTGGCTTTACTCAAGCTGTGTATCTTACTGGGGGTCAAGTTAACTGCCAGACATGACTTCAGGGGGGACTTTCATTCTACCACTTTAATGCAGCATGTAAAAACAACACACACACACTTCCACTGAACCAACCCTCTCTCTTTCAGTTCCTACCATTTCAGTGACTCACACAGTGTTTTTCTTATTCTTCCTCTTCTTTGAACCTCCACAATGCTCTTCTTCATTTGGCATTTAGTCATAGGCCAGCATCCATATTCATACCTTTGAAAGTTACCCATCATGAGAACTAATACGCATCCTGTTCCACAGGTACAAACTGACCCACAGAAGTAGGTGTTTCTGCAGTTTCATAGCATTGGGAGCAGTATTAATTTGCCTTTCCCCCTTCTCATTTCTTTGCCAGGAATAGGGAAATCTTGTCTAATGAGAAAAGGTGGGGTAGAGGACAGTGGCCCAGGCTGAATGTCTCTGTGGGCTGGCCTGCCCACAGCTGGACAGGCGCTGAGCTGCCCAGTGGGCACCTGGATCTGCCTTTGCAGGCAAATGTCAATCCCAGATTTCTCTGACCTTCACTTGAGCTCAACAATGATGAGGCTTGAGTTTTCAACATGAGGATGTACTATAGATGCAAACTTCCCTGTAATGAGTTGTATGTGTCAAGATTTACTTTTGGAAGAAAGCTCTTAAGGCTGAGTTTTACCATTTTCCAATCTAATATTACAACAATCCAGAAAGTTAATGCATTGAGAAGTCATCCATTTGACAGCATGTTCTATTTTTCTCAGCTCTTTCAAATCCATGTTAACAAGAAAAGCAAAAGGAAAGAGAAAGAAAAGCGATTACTGAGAAACCCCACCAAACCCACTGCACACAGATCTTCACACTGGGATATTTGTTACAAAATCTATAGAAAAGGTAGAAAAAAAAAAAAAAGAAAAGGTAGAAAAGTGGTTATGACCTAAATATCCAGCAACAGCTATTAGGCACATAATTATATCCTATTAAGTAATTTAAAGCCATTTTTAGGAATATCTTGTGTAAAACTGACAAATCCATTAGTACTTTTAAATACAGATATGTTTAAAAGCTACAAATGATCCCTAATTTCCCTCCTACCTGCACTCTGACATATGTAAATGAAGTCAGTACATACAAATCCTTACACATAGTACATAGTGCATATGCATGTATAGTGCATAAGCACACGTGCGCATGCGCAGACACACACACACATACACACACACACACAACACGAGAAGAGAAAGTCACCCTGCCTACCACCTGAAAAGTATCTTTTCCCAAGAACCATTAATAATAGTTTCTTCTTGTTAGTTTTGTAAAAAAAAAATTTTCCAAATATTCCAACATTTACAATAATTATTTAATCCTACAGGAAAGAAACAAGGCAAAATAATTTTGTAATATTTGTCACCAATGCACACACATACACACTCTAACTATATACTTAAAAGTTAGATGCAGATGCCTCTAAAATATTTAAAAATTTCTTTCTATTTATTTGATACAGGGTCTTACTATGCAGTTCAGACTCATAGTGATCGTCCTGTCTCAGCCTCCCCAGTGCTGGAATTACAGGTATGTGCTACCACTCCTGGTTTTGGGGCAGGCACAATATGTGGTACCAGAGATTGAACTCTAGCCCTTCAGCTTGCCTGGGAAGTGCTTAGACACCCAGGGTATCTCCCCAGTCCCAATGCACTTAAAATGTTAAGGATTTTCAGGATGAAATTAATATACACTGGCATATATTTTTTTTTGCAGTACTAGGGATTGAACTCAGGACCCTGCACTTCCCAGACAGGTGCTTATTCTACTGAGCTATCTCCCTGACCTTGGTAGACATATAAATCTTCACCTAGAGAAGCTACACATTCTTTATTTGTGTTATATAATGAAGTATGTTCCCTCACCAATCTCACAATGTGGTTCACAAGCATAAGGCCAAAGATAATGATTAATATTCTTTATTTTCCATCCTGTGGCAGATTTAGAAAATTCAATGCCCATTTTTCATACTACTTCTTACCATTTTCAGATAAGCTTCATGCCATTCGTGAATATGGAACTGCTATGAGGTTACAGTGGCACATGCCACCAATGCTCCCAAATTTTATCTCAATTGATCTTCTAGCCTCAGCTTTTGAACAGCTAGGACTGCAGACCCATCCACTTCCTCCAGCCAGTGTGTCACATGCAGAGCGCCACAACAGACTGGGACTGCAGGGATCATCATGTGCATTTGAGGACGGCCTCATGAAGGCCGGCTCTGCTTTGTGCCTCCAAGTCCCTAAATGTCAAGGTCGGACACTGAACCGACATCACGACTCACTGCTTCTCAAGTTCCTCCAAGTTAAGCAAATAATTAGCGCCTTAGAAAATGATGCAGGTAGCAACAAGCCCTCTCCCATCAAACAAGAGATTCATTTTGTCCCACTAAGTTTTATTTAAAGACCAGGCAATCGCATCCCAGCTGGCTTCATTGAAGCAACAACATGGCCAATCAGTGACATCAACTGTAATGCTATCGTTTCTATAAGCAGTAATGAGTGGAGGGGGGCGGGATGGTACTAGAAGCTTATGTATAAACAAGAAAAATAATTTCAGCAAGAGAGATTATCTTGGCAGCTTGGGATCTTCCTGACTGGCACCCAAGGAGGTTCAAATGCCCTGTACTTAATGACATTAAAAGAAATATTCAAACGTGGCATTCATAACACGATGCAAGAAATTAGCATGGCATAAAGACAGCAATTGCATACACTAAGTTGAAATAAGTAAAACAGTTTCATTGTTCCAGGCAGCCCATAGAAAAGGAGGGAACAGAGCTGTAAGTACCATCTATATCCTCTTACATCACTGGTACCACCGAATAGAGCTTGGACTTGAAACTTTCTATGAAGCTGAAAGTTCTTAGAATATATACAAATGAATTGGAATAGATACGATACACTGCAGTAAGAGAACAGTGCTGTAATACCGATAACTAAATGAGGTGTGTGCACATGGGCAATGTTAAGGAGGTTGAATTGGATTGCAGGATAACGGCTTTGGTGAAAACTGCCTTTTTGATACCCTCATCTTATTTTCATTCAAAGACACTATTTGCGTGAAAGGCAGAAGTTTTACTCCCTCCCTTTGCAGCACTAATATGTCATTCCCTAGCATTTATTTTTGAACTTCTGAAAGCTTTTCAAGCCTAGGAATATGAATATGAACTTTAAAGTTAATTAATTATTCCTTCCTTGAAGTGATTCTCACTAGCAAACATGAAATCATCTGAAGGTTTATTCAACTGAAACTGACAGAGCCTTGCAATTGTTTCACACTGGGCATGGGCTCTCCCCTGATATGGTACTTCTGTTTGCAAATACAGAATGTATTTTATGATGGATCCACACTACTTAACACAAAACCTGGATTATTTGCTGATCTGAACTATGGCAACTCTTAAAGCCAGAAGACGTGTTTAATTGCTTGTTGTTTTTGTTTGTTTGTTTGTTTGAAAGCAAAGGAAGATGGGAAGTGAAGTTAGTGGACATGATACAAGTATTTTAGGTTTCGGGAAAAGTCTATTTTGTTCCTTCTGACCTGCTCTATAAATTCAGAGGCAGCCAAATGCACTGTTGGTTCACAGCCTGGATGGGAGCAATGAGATACCTTCCCAACACCAAGTGCCCCTCTGATTTTCTTTCCAATGAATTCATTCTTAGTTTACAAAGTTGGAAAAGAAAAATATTGCTCACTTGCACTTGCCTGCAAAAACTGCAGTCCTGACTAAGATACTAGACACAATGTCACTGATTTTCAGGTAATGAAGCTGACTTCTTAGCAGTTATGACTGGGAGTGCCAAAAGGCAATTCATACATTTCAGGGAAAGGAGAACAGAGCAACTGATTCGCAAAGATTATTACAATTACATCACAACTGGCAAATGATGTTTATAGGGATATGGCTGTAGTAGCACTTGGCTGGCAAGCATGCTGTCCTGAGTTTGATTCCAGGCACCAAGAAGAAAACAGAAATGATACCCACCAAGTATCTTGAGTGCATCAACAGAGATCCATTACATCTCTGGTAAAGCCGTAGGTACCATTTAAGAAAAAATGTAACAACTTGACAAAGGCCCACGTTAACCTACTAGAAATGTGATGAAACCAAGCATTTTGGTTTGTGAAACTAATTATGGAAAGACTATAAAGGAAAACAATACATTTATTCATAAGGTACTGAAGGTATATCATAGGCAACTTGGATTATTTCAACCAGAAAAATATCCTAAATATAACCTAGAAATCTTCCATACCTTGTTTTTGGTTGTTTCAGGGTCTCAATACACAGCTCGGACTCACAGTGATCCTCTTGCTTTCAGCCTTCCCCGTGCTGGGATTACAGGCATGCTCCACTAAACCCCAACTCTGACTGGCTCAACTGGCCCTCGGGGCAGGGCTGATGTGGCAATGTGATGCTGGGAATCAAACCATAATCTCTGTGCTTGCCTAGGCTTTCCTCAGCAGGCACTTTAGTCCACTAGGCTATCTTACCAGCCCCACACATACTTTTATTATTGAAAGCAGTACTGCCTTCTATCCATCAGAGCAGGCTAGATAACAAACCACCTTTAAAATAAGGATACTTACAGAGAGAGCCCTTAGATTTTCATTTATATTAAATGCCCATCATGGCTCTTGAGTTCCCTCCATGGAAGATCCTCAGGGACACACGCTAACGCAGTGATTGCCACCTTCAAAATCAGCAGTGGCAAAGAGCTTGAGGTGAACTGCGCTCTGGATGACTTAAACTTTCATATATAACTATGTCAGATCTATTTACATTTAATTTGCCAATTCAAATAATGTAGCCACTTCTTACAAAGAAAGTAACAGTGCTGTCCTGTAATGATCCCAAAAAGTGGAACCAAAATATTGGGTGAAAAGTGTTCATGGTAATCCCATAGTGAGGAACTGAATGCTTTCAACTGAAAACAGTTGAAGGGCATGAACCGACACAGACGGGGAGCAGGCTCAGGAAGCTCAGGAAGCTCAGGAAGCTGTTCAACTGGGTATATACCCAGAGGGAATCGCAAAGTAGAGCAGGAAGGTAGTGCCACACACCTGCTGGAATGCCCCAAATTGAAACATCCCAACACTAAACTCCAGTAAGGACGTGGAGCACCAAGAACTTGAATTCATCATTAGAAGAAGTTCAAAATGGTAGAGCCACTCTGCAACTTAAGTCTGCACCAAAACATTTACATTGATGTTTACAGAAAATTCATTCCAAGTCTCCAAACTTTGAAATAACCAAGATGTCCACTAGAAGGTAAGTGTGCATGAGCTGCATCTAGACAATAGAATGTTTTTTCTACTGCCTGAAACGAACTACTAAGAAATGAGCCATGAAGTGATGAAAAGACATGGAGAGAACAAAGATGCACATTACTAAGTGCAATCAGTCAGTATGAAAAAGGGAAGGACTGGTGGGCTTTAGGGTTAAGAAATAGTGAGGAATGAATAGGTAGGTTAAAGAGTATTTGGGGGCAATGAAAACATATTATAAGTCACATGCATGTCATTGTTCATTTGTGCAAACCATCAGAAGGCAATAAAACAACAGCGAACTCTCATGCAAGCCCTGGATGCTTGGTGATAATGATACACCAAAGGAGGACCATCACTGGTGATCAATGCCCTCCTCTGATGCAGGATATTGATAAAGGAGAGGAGCTCTGTACCTTCTCAGATCTGCTGTGAACCTATAAGTACACTAGAAAGATTACATCCATATGAAATTCCTAATAACTAGTATGTTCACAAAGAGTAGCACCTATCAATTTGTTTCCTAATACTACTCCAAAACAAATCAGCCAACAGAGAAGCATAAATCTTTGAACGACTGACATTCATACTGACAAGTTCATGCAAATCAACAATAAGATTTGAGGTGGGGGGTGGTGGCAGAACTTGAACTCAAAAACTCACACTTGCCAGGTAGGCATCAGGCAGCTGAGCAATATCCCTGGCCATGACAAAAAATATTTGTCAAATAAAAACCATGGAAGAATAATTGACATCTTATATATCAAATGACACATTTATTTTTAACCTTTGTGCTATCATTGAAGGAATAAAGAATTTTAGTTTTATGATACAAAATCCAAATCAAACAAAGATTCTACAATAAAGGTAATTACTAGGAATAAATAATACATTTCTTTCAGTAAAGCTTTACAAAAAGAGGTCATTGAAGGCAGTTACCTAGGAAAAATCACTCATGTCAAAGTTAAAATAATTTTTTTAAAAAATGAAGAGCTTCAAAAAGATAATTTTGGTGTTTTGCGTGTGTGTTTTCTTTCTGAGGTGCTTTTGCTTTGATAAGTTTGTAAGACTGAACTTAAACCTAAAATGCCCTTGGTTAATAAACAAGCTATTTCATCTGTTCCAGTTTTGGAAGGTGTTTATTATCTACAACATTTTTAATAAAAAAAAAAGCAAGGAGATTAAAAGTGACAATAGATACTTATAGTACAGTTGAATTTTGCTTAATTTATTAATACTCTGTACAGAGGATTCCTCCTTGGAAAATAGGTTGACAAAAAACAACTGCTTCATAACCAAGTATCTGTTCTGGAATCATTTCACTTTTCTGTTCAGTAACCAGACCCCCCTATCCCCCTGAGATATATAAGTGCCTCGTGAACTTTGACAGTAGGTGGGCGCTTTTCACCGGGATGCACCTGCTGTACTTGAAAACACTGGCTGAGTTTTAATAATGTGTTTTTAATATAGTTAATTGATGAGTTATTTTCACTCAGAATATTTCAATTTCGTACTAAGGAAACGATGTGATTCTTAGCTCCATCTCTAAACATCTGTAATCCTGAGAATACCACAGATAAGCCACAGGTACACACAGAATAAGGGTGATTTTCTGCAATAATTTACAGCAATAGGGGATGAGGAGATAGCTTGGCAGTCTAAGCACCTGCCTGGCAAGCACAAGGACCCAGGTTCGATCCTGGTACTGCATGTCATGCTGGGCCCAGAACCCTAGGAATACCACTGACCCAAAACTAGGCATGGTGGTACATGCCTGTAATGCCCACACTGTGGAGGCTGATACAGGAGGATCATTATGAGTCCAAGCTACATAGCAAGACCCTGTACCAAATAAATACATAAATAGAAGATTTTTAAAAAGCTAAAATAATTTGCAGCAATAGCACAAAAGAGCAAAGAACACACATACACGTGCACATGTACACATACACACATTTACATACTTGTTTATAAGTATTGTGGTGATTTGCTACCAAAGTGCCTTCTTTGTTCAGGTTGGGCACAAAGCAGCTCTCTCCATAGCCAGGGTGCGAGGATAGGATCCCTCTTCTCCAACTTTTGGGAGTCTTGGCTGCCAGAGCGATGAGACATGGGCACTAATGACCTCTTTAACAGAACACTTCTGCTTTCCCTGAATCACATCTTGCGAGGGGTGGGGCAAGCATGAAAGCTAGTGTTTCAACCACTTCTCTTCTATGAGCCTGGCTCTATGTAAAAATCCCTTCTCTTGAGAAGGGCAAGCCTCGGTTTACCCTGCTTTGGAACTTAAAACTTAGTAGTTATCAGGTTAATAAAAATGTCACATATCCTGAGCAAAGGTGTTCAGAATTTGTGTATAACCCATCTTTTAGTGAAAGAGTTCCACAGGCTTAAAAATCACTTTATTTTGAGAAATGTAAAAAAAGAAAAACAATTATAAAAGACTGATAATAAACCCCAAAAGCAATTTAACCCTAAGACTAACTTTGATTTGGTAGCTTATGTTATCTACACCCTAATGAATTATAAAGGATTTATAAACTAATGTAATTAATTATTAGATAAGATATTATTCTTTGACAATAAGAAAGTTAGGAGAAACAAAATATTTTAATTATACTGAAAAGGTAAGAGTTAGTCATTAGTTTTACTTGGATAGCCCCATTTATTTCATAACTTCTAAATAAAATGTTGAAGTATCTATAATTCTAAAAATTCACTATCTGCCAATAAATCTCTTAACCTATTATAGCAAATTAAGTTTCTGCCCTCCTGTGACTCCCATTTACTTCAGTTGTAAACTAATGGGGAAGTAGCTCACATGTAAATCTGACATGTTGACACTGGCTCAAAATATTACTGGGCCTTTTTTAGGAAAATTTTCAAAAGTGAGAGTGTTCAATCCAGCTCAGTTTTATGATTTGCTCCATGAAAAAGTTTATGACGTCTTCACCCCAATTGGAACATAAACACGTTGGTGCACCAACATCGCATGCAGGACTGCTGTGAAGTCATGCTAATGCCACCCGTTACATTGCAGAAACCAACTGAGGGCCGGCTTGATGGCTCAGTGGACTAAAGCACCTGCTTAGGCAGAGCGCAGAGGCTGGGGTTTAGTCCCCTTATGCCATGCAGACCCTGCCTATGGGGCACAGTGAGACAGTGACTGAGACCAGGAGTGGTGGCACACGCCTGTAATCCCAGCACTTGGGGGGCTGAAAACAGGAGGATCACTACAAGTCTGATCTACATAGTGAGACCCTGTAGACCCCATCCTAAATACCAGGGAAAAAAAAGAAAGAAATCAACTGAAAATAAAAGACAGCAATAGTAAATTTAAAATATATTAAACACATTTTGCATGGTAAGCATAAATCCCTTAGAAAAGGCCTGGCATATGATGAGTTCCATCAAATCTTCTGCTATTATTAGTTCATTCACTCCATATAATGTATAAGGTAGGTAATTAATCATATTTTATATTTATGTATAAACTGAAAACAGCAAGCTCCTATTAGTTATGCACAGTTTGAGCTAAAGAGGTGCAATTCAAACAAAGGCAGTGTAATTCCAGAAACTGCAAATAACACTAGCTGCTCCTATGAAAAGAGTGAGAAAAATATCTTCATTGTTCTCTTCTTAAGACTTTATCATTTACAAGAATTCCTCTAGAATGATAGTTCCCCAAAACATCTACTCCACAAAGTAAAAATATATGGATAAATAAAACAGAAAAGTTTTCATAGAATCACATGTTAGATCAAGGGAGATATCAGATGTAAGAACCAGGCATGAGTTATAATTGTTTCTACTTTTTCTGATATCAATCATGAATTTCAAAGCCCTGTAGTAATTCATTAATATTATTTTTTAACCAGATTTCTTAACTCTTAAGTCTCATGATTGCAGTAATCTATGCTGCCCAATTATAGAGATTACCCATAATCTAGTCTGTTAGTATTTGGAAAGTCGGTGGCAAGTCATTTGAGTATCTAACCTAACCTTCCATGAGAAAGTTCCCTGCTTTTATTACACACAATAAACATTTCAAAATCCTTTACATCAAAGAAATAAATCCCAGTCATAACCTATTTGAGTATTTTTTTTAAATATAGAGAGGGACAGTGAAATAATATGAACATACATCTTTACTGTCTTCCTGAAATATGTATTATCAAAGACTGAAACTTAAACCTGAAGCCTTTTAATTTAAAATATAATGATGCAGTGTATTTTAGCACTTACGAATGTGCAGGCAAGACAAAAAGAACGCCTTAATAATGTGAATTACCCAGAAGTACAACCGTGAGAACTCTTCACTTCAAACAAGTGTGTTCTCATATTTCACACAAAGCTGAATGATTTAATTAACTCCCCCTAAAACAGTGTTATTTTTCATTTTTGACTAGCAAGTAGTCATAAAGCCAACGTTTCTGAAAGGATGAGTGAAAACTCTGTGCCTTCTAATCTTTCCAAATATAATTTACATGGCTTCAGAACGAGGCAAACTGGTGTCATTATCAAATGCATCTGATCTCCCAAACTAACACAAGAACTTTCAAAGACAAGATCTAGTATAACGTTGCTGAAGTTTTGAGCAATAGATTTTTTTGAAATTTATGGAGCCCCAGATATACGCGGTGTCAGAGACACTTCTTCAGACACAACAGAGGGCCTTGGCTTGCCCTCCACATCCCTACTTAGATTAGAACAAAAAAGTAGGGGCCAAAGAGATAGCTCAGTGGCTTAAGCACCAGCCTAGCAAGCACAAGGTCCTCACACTTGTGAGTCCAATCCCGAGAGAGAGAGAGAGAGAGAGAGAGAGAGAGAGAGAGAGAGAGAGAGAGAGAGAGGCTAAATTAACTAAATTAACACCTGCGAGGTGAAATGCATGATTGCTCTAATGGGCACTTGTATTTTTAAGCAAATAATAATAGGAAAAAAATGTCATGAAACAATCCATCACATTTTAAGGCTTCAGGAAAATAGAATCACTTATTTACTGTTAGTTTTGTGTTGAATTTGTGCCATTACAAGTCAGTCAAATCATCTGATTTCCTTTCTTTTTCTCTCTAGGACGATGGGGGCTAAACTGGGCCTCTCCCACTTCAGCACTGGGGACAGAAATCTCTCAAGCTCCACGGAGAGCTTGGCCCCAAGACATCCGGAAGTCTCCTGTTCAGGCAACGCAAGAAACAACAAAGACGCTACCTGCCTGGCCAGCTCCCTGTTTAAAAGTCCCCTTTCCTGTACAAGGCGCCCTCGACTTCTCGCAGCAGACACTGAACAACTGCAAGTCCACGCTGCTCTCACAAATCACGAGGTGCGAGGCTTTGTCCCTGGCGCCCTGGAAAGAGACCCACGGGTCCAGCGCGGGAGACCGCCCTGGAGCGCTCCAAGAAGCGCCTAGGACTTCTGAGGTTTCTAGCACACACACACACACACACGCACACGCATACGCGCGCGCACACACATACACACACACACTCACACACGGCTGGTGGAGCTCCAGCCACACACACGGCTGGTGGAGCTCCAGCCTCAGCCAAAGCAGTACCGCCTTCCTTTGCTCCACGCGGAATAAAGCAGGGGAGTGAGGCGCACCGACCCTGGATCAGCGCGGCGACGTCGGGGCGCAGGACCCGGCTAGGTGGGGGGCGCGGACCGCAAGGGCTCACCGCTCAGGGAGTCGCTGGACCTCAGGCTCCTTCCACAGAGACACTGCAGCATATGCACTCCTTTCTTCAGGGAAAGCGCAAGAATCTTCATGGAGAAGCGCCGCGGGGCTCGCCAGCTCCCCGCCTTCCTCCGCTAATCGTCCAACCGAAAGGCGGCCGCTCTGCCGGAGCCGGGCCCAGAGGCCATGGCGCGCGCGTCCGGGGCGCAGGGTGGCGGCTTGCACATGGGTAGCGAGGGATCCCGGAGGGAGCGGAGGAGGCGCGGCGAGCGAGCGAGCGTCGCTACCGGGCCGGAGGGCAGGAGGCTGGGCTGCTCCTCTGGGGACAGTCCTCCCGGGAGCGGGCGACACCGCCGCGTCTTCGTGGGCTCTGAGCTACACTTGGGCACTTTCCGGTGGGCGGGCGGGCGGGTGCAGGTAAGCACGGAGGAAGTCACTGCCGACCGCGCCCCCTCCTTGGTGCGGGCGCCCGGAGGGACAAGGACCGGGTCCTGGTCTGCTGCTGCGCTCTGCCGCGCCGCGCGAGGGATGCAGCGCGGGCCCCTGCCTCAGTGTCCCGGCCGTCCGCTGCTGGAGCGCAAGGGAGGGGGATCGGCTTGGCCGAAAAGCCGGGCTCCGGGGGACTGCGGGAAGTTCGAGGTCTACTCTGGCTTGGGACTCGGCGGAAGAGAAGAGTCGGAAGGAAGCGCTGGACCCTGGAGGCTGCTGGGCGGCAGGAGGGACTCCAGAGAGCGGCGTGGGGGAGCACAGAGGAGCTCCGGATAAAGCAAGCTCTGGCGGAGTGCAGCGAAGAAGAAAGCGCCCCGAAGCGCGTGCAGCGCGCCCACCTGGCCACCTGGATTTCCTGGAGGGGGCTGTGACCTTGGGTTAGTCACTCTCTGGGCGTCTCTTGGGTAGTCTGTGCAGTGGAGAGGACGTGAAGTAGCAGACTGGCAGGTTCGCGCCCAGTGTCCTTGTATAGCTTAGGAAGGCACAGTGGGAAGTCCCACCAGCAGGGAACCGAAGGACAGGCGGGTGAGCAGGAGCTAGGTGGACAGCTGTGCTCCCCTGGGGTGCAAGTATTCTAGTCGGCTCAGAGTCTGCCCACTGGTCCAAAGCACAGAGGAGCAGGGTCGCAACGACCGAGGAACCTTTCCATGAGTTAAAAGATCCCATCCTTCCAGCCAGTCTCTTCCAGAAGCCCCCGGTGCCCTCTTGGAAGCGTGATGGGAGCAACATACAAAGGATGCGGGCAACCCCACTGGAAAAGATGCCGCCCAACTCTAAGCAGACTCCGTGCAACAATGGGAGCTTCGAGGACAGGATGCGGATAACTGGATGGGCGCACAGACGCTCAAAACATTCCAGTTTCCAGCAGCTATGCGACTGTGAACAGATTGTTTCTCTTGTGTCTCATTTTTGTTTTTCATCTTTAAAAGTCAACAACAACATCCATCTCGCACACCCCTTTTGAGGGATACATACACACACATACACATACACTGATCATAAATGGATGTTGTAATAGCTATGCATTTATACTGATGTTAGGTATTATCACTAGCCCCCTCACACATGGTTTAGGATTGCATTCCCTTCTTCGTGCAGGCCGCTGTCTATACTACTGTCTGCCTTTCTGCTTGAACAATGCAGATGGTAGAGCATTCAGCAGCTGCCCAGGTAGCGCGCTGCACAAAACCTGGCAGAAGGTTCGCCTTGACATTGATCCAAAAGCTTTCTTCTCCAGGACGCCTAACATTGACTGGTTAGCTCCTCCCTGCAAGAAAGAGTGATTCTCCAAGCATCTTTCCTTTCTTTCCTCTCCAGGCTAATGCATCACAGCACCTATTTTTCTACAAGTTGAAATAATGGTTCAGCTGCGTGGAAAACAGATCTTTTTCTTTATTCAAAGGTGGTGGGAGAAAACCAGAATATGGGGAGCCCGCAGTAGTGCTTCTCTGTGCCCTCAAAGTTGTTTCCAGAACTGAACTCAGGCAAGGCCTTCTGGATGGTTCCATGAATCTGGAGCCTATCCCCAGCCCCGTTCCAGTCCTCTCTGAGTCTCATTGTTCACTGGGGTTGTCACACACCCGGGAGGCCTCCGGTCCTTGAAGATCCTGCCAGAACCATCACTCTGTGATCACTGAGGAGGTTCGGAAGCTCCTCAGCAACTACCCATAGCACTGTCTTTCCCGTCTCTGCGGGAATTAGTGAGAAACTTGGCTCAGCTGGGATTCTGCCCAGAGAAATTCCCCACAGAGAGAAAGAGACAATTAGCGAAAGGAAAACATCTAAAAATAGTCCTTTGTGCTGCAGCAGAAGGCAGTTTTCCGGTAGAGCTGTCCCGCTCTGGAAACCAGTGTGGAGAGCTACTGCTTTACTTCCAGAGAAACCCAAGTTCTGAAAAAGTAGTCAATGAACAGAGCAAGGATCTGGTACCCTCAACTCAGCGAAACACGGTGAGCAGGTCCAGCATGCAAGTCCTCCCAGGCACTTGTTTTCACGTTTTGGATGAGCCTCTGGCAAGACGCTTGAAGGATGCAATGAGGCAAGACATGTGAACGTGCTATGCAAATGCTAATTACCTTCACAAGGCAGGGTGCTAGTACCAGCTCCCCACTTCCAGGTGTTCAGCCTTACCCACTAATGCAGCGGCTCTGTAATTTTGATTGGAGGAAACATTTAAGCGAGACTATTCTGACCCTTCTAGAGGATGGAAACCTCTTAGAAGACAGGGCAGAAATGTCAGCTCAGCCACAATTAATATTCAAATGAACCGGTGTTATATCTAAATCACTGTCATGGTGATTTTTATGACTAGCTGTATTTATGCCAGAGAAAATCCAGCACTTACAAATATGAATCCGAGAGGCTTCATGCAAAGACTTTTGTTGCTGCTACTGGACTCTCAGATAAGGTCAGCTTAACTTGGGCAGCACATCACACTCTATTTATTTTAATTTTGTGTGTTTGGTATAGGGCCTCACAGCACAGATTCATAGTGATCCTCCTCCTTTAGTCTCCCCAGCACTGGGATTATGGGCATGCTCCATTAGGGCCCATCTCAGTGGATCTCTGTGGAGGACTCCATGCACTGGGGTGAGGCCAGCACATGGCAGGCCGTACCAGGGATTGAACCTGGATCCTTGCACTTGCCAGGCGGGTGCTTAGACCATTGAGCTATATCTGCAGCCCAATGAATCACATTTTAAAAGGAAATATTTCCTTACTGTATACTTTGGAAATTTTGTCTAAGCAGACCTGAAAGGGAATTGGTCACTAAAATTTTATTACCTGGTCTTAATTTTGAGAAGGTTTCTTATACCATTCAGAACTCCCAGGTAGGTGCCTTTTAAAGCAATTTTTTATGATTGTTATCCACTTCCACAATTGGGCATATAGAGCTTAGTCTTTCTAAAATTCCTTGAGATACTTGAGATGTTTACATATGTGTTGTAATATCCAAAAGCAAGGGGGAAAAAAAGGAGAAACCACAATAGTCAGTAATATATGAAGGGAAGGAAAGCGCAAGATTCTAGTTGTAGCAAAAACTTGCATATCTTCTATTTCTGTGTATTATTCCCTAAGCCTAAATCCAATTTTTATGGGCCATCTTAATTTTTATTTTATGGTTATATTAGTTTAATAACCAGATTTTAAAGTATCTCTCCATAATCCGGAGTTTTAATATAAGGCATTCTATTTTCTGTTTGACTCAGACACCTCAGTCCCGTAGTCCACTAACTAATGCACTGGTGTGGTTTCACCATGAAATACTTCAGCAGTTTTTGAGAAGGATTTAGAAATTCCCTACATAATAATGAAACAAATTGTTAACTGCATAGTATCTATTTTTTAAGAGTTATTTACTGACAGTTTTTAGGAATTAATAATTGTGTGAAGGCTTTTAAACATAGCTTATGTAAGATACTTTCAGGGTGGGCAAGATATCTCAGTGGACTAAAGCACCTGTTTATGCAAGCTTAGACAAGTGCGGGGACCGTGGCTCAATCTCCAGCACGCCTGGCCAGCCCCACCCCCAGGGTGCGCTGAGATGGTGAATGAAACCGGGTGTGGTGGTGCCTGCCTGGAATCTCAGCTCTGGGAAGGCTGAAAGCAAGAGAATCACTATGAGCCTGAGCTGCATAGTGAGACCCTACAACAACCAAATACATTAAAAAGAAAGATTTTCTCTGCATGTTGAACGTAGGAATCTGCTGATTCTTGGATCAGCTGTGGGATTAATCAGTGCCTTTATCTGTTTGGTAACCTATTATCATGTTCAGATAATAGGCTACCAAAGAGATATCAAGTTCTGGCCAGGCCCCAGAACTTTTAATAGGAATGCTAATGGCAACAAGTCTTTTGAAAAATAGCTTTAGTTTTGCAAAGAAATTAAATTAACATAAAACCTAAAAGACTGAAACAAGTATGAAGCATATCATAGCTCATTTGTTTTCTAATCTGTACAGTGCATTGACTATGGAAGAATAAAACCCATGCCCATATTTTATGTGTTAGACAAACTTTGAAACCCGACTGTGATAGGTGATAGAATCAGTCTCTTTAGAGATGTGACAATGTAAAAGTTGTCAACTAGATTACTCTATTAGTGACATATCACCTAAATAATTTTAACTGCTTTCAAAAAAAACTGAACCTGTGTTTTTATTAAACTTTATGCTCTTTCACTCACTCCTTTTTATTGGCTGCTATTCTTCTTCTGCTACTTAATCTTCTTCAAAATTTTTATTTTGAATACTTACAGCAAAGTTGTGAAACCAGTGCAAAGTTCATATATACTCGTCACCCAACTTTTAATGTTAACATTTGATAGGGATGGGGAGGTAGCTTAGTGGTCTAAGCAACTGCCTGGTAAGCACAAGGACCTGGGTTAGATCCCCAGTACCACGTGGTGTGCCAGCCCTGGAACCCCAAGGATAGTGGCATACATCTGTAATCCCAGCTCTGGGTAGGCTGAGACAGGAGGATCACTACAAGTCTGAACTGTGTAGTGAGATCCTGTATCCAATAAATAAATAAATAGAAAAACAATTTAAAATGTTAACAGCTTATAGAACCTACATACAACATCAAACCAGGATGATTTGTGCAAGTACGTTGTGATTAAATAAACTATGAACTTTGTTCAACTTTTACCAGTTTTCCTCAAAAATGTCCTTTTTCGGTTTCCAGATCCAACAAGGACCCTCATGGCATTGGGTTCTCATCTTTCATCTCCTTCAATCTATCATTGTTTCCCCATTTTTGTTTTTCAGACCAATTATTGATATTTGAATAAATATTGATATTCTATTAAGTACTGGTTGACTAATTCACAGATGTCTTTCAAAGTTTTGATTATTATTCTAAGGTTAAATTCTGATTATTATTCTAAGGTTAAACATTTTGAACAACACCCAGTCTCATTTGTGGACTCAGCGTGCCCCCCGGGGTCAGCACCAGCACAGCAGTCTGGGGAATGAAACCCAGCCACTGCAGTCTTCCTAGACAGGTACTCTGATCCACTGAGCTATTTGGCTAGTCCCAAATTCCTATTTTTAAATGTGTAACCCTTAATGTATTGAGAAAGAAACCTTAATGTCTGTCTCTCCTCAAATTTTCACCTTCTGATTTCAGTGATCACGAACAGATATTTTCTGCAGCAGTTACTGGCGTGCTGCTTGCCTAGTACTCACTTTTTCTACAGAACTAGTAAGAGCCGCCTCTACTTCCCCACCACTGAATCATCGCCTGTGTCTACCAGCGTAGCCTCCTGGAGGAGTGCTTTATTAGCTGCAATCCTGCATGATTGTCATCTGCTCTGCCATCCGACTGCTCCACCCTTCCCCCCTGCAAGTGCATTG
Organism: Ctenomys sociabilis; assembly: GCA_004027165.1. NCBI lineage: Eukaryota > Metazoa > Chordata > Mammalia > Rodentia > Ctenomyidae > Ctenomys > Ctenomys sociabilis. The sequence continues at coordinate 60,069 of PVKA01003952.1, read as the reverse complement.
TGGGTGAACCCTGCTTCCTTTGGACATGCATACTCTATATGAATCTTTCCGAAAGTGTCTAATATGATGTTTCAAGTTTATTTTTATTTCTGCTGCTCTGGCTCTGGAAGCAAGTAACGGTCTAGTGAATCCTAATCCTTTTATTTAAGAGAACAGTATTTAAGAGCCAGGATCTGGGTGCTAGGGTGTCCTTGCAGATTCCCCTGATGGAGTAAGGAAACACATGCATGTAAACAAACCCACAGTACATATATATCATGTTTCCTACGTTTTGTCTATCTGATCAAGGTATAAATTTATCCACAATGCAAGGGGTGATCAAAATGCACAGTGAATATTAAATCAAGCATTTTTTATTACAGTAAAAGATACCTTGCAATTAACATCCCTAAAAGACTCCCCTCCTAACAAGCACCTGTGTCCTATCATTTTAGCCTCTTGAGAGATCAGCTCTGGAAGCCTTTTCTGTTATGAAGTACGACCAAGCCCAGTGAATTCTGACACGGGGTGCTATTCAATGGGAAGGAAGGCTGGAGGAGACATCCCAGGGTCCCCTTGTCCACCTCACTCATTGAAAATGGCATCATGCAGCTTCTGGCTCATGCCCAAAGTCAAAATGGCCATGAAAGTTAACTGTTTGGGGCTGATTCAGAACATGGAGGCAGCCACCACAGTGTAACTAAAGATGCCCTGGAGAGGGCTTTGAAAACTGCTTCAGAGGGTGCCAAGAATGTGAGGTTAAGTGTGGCTGACCAAAGGAGCAGGATTTCTAGGAGGTTAATGGCAGCATCTTTTATTGTAATATTAAAAAAAAAAACTTAAACATTCACCATAGTTTGCAATCACAAGATAAAGATAACTTACACTTATCTTCCAGTCCATTGCTCTTTTTCAGCTTTTGCCCTTCCCTTGTTTATAACTTTTTTTTTTTTTTTGGCTTTTTGAAATGGGGTCTCACTATGCCATCTTGAGCTCACTGTGAATCCCAAGCTAATCTCAAACTCACAGCAGATCCTCTTGCCACAGCCTCCCAGATTCTGAGATTACAGACATGCACCACCATGCCCAGCTCATAACTTCTCTATCCAATAAAAAATAACCTGACTTATATTCTTTGTAGCATGTCCACTTCTTTATTCAACTTTATTCAATTTACACCTAATGTAGTAATCACTGTATACACTGTTAAGGATATATAGAATTGCTGAGGCTCTCATAAGAAAGAGATTTATTACTGGGGTACACCTACAGAATTGTTTTTATCTTTACAGAATCCAATCAAAATATTACTCTCCAAAATGATCTAGTGTAGCATTTTACATTGGTACTATTTGCATGTCATACTTATTGACTTTCATTACTTAATTAAAACTAAATAATTGTGTATTACTTAGGCGAGTTAAACCCCACTATGATACTAAGAATCAAAGTTTTACTAAAAAAAAACTTAAAGAGCACTTCAGTAGTGTTTGCCTCTTTGTAGCTCCTGTCTGTTCCTCCTTTCTTCCTTCTTTTCACTGCCTAAGCACACCCTGTAGGTCACTGGACTCTTTACAGTTTTATTTCCTCTGCTTCATTTGTGCAAAAACATACTCTGCCATTGTTCTTAGTGTTGCACCATCACTAATAATGTGACCACCTGGAGATTCAGGTGTCCTATTGTCATACTGTTGTAGCTATGTCCCTCAGAGAAATCTCTGAGGAGTGTGAATGTTGGGTGACAAAGTGTATGGGTAGGCTGCTTTGGTCCCTGTGTTGGATTTCTATTACTGGGAAAAAAATACGTGATGTCTACCTTCAGGGAGGAGAAGTCTATTTGCAGTCTTCGTTTCAGAGGTTTGGGTCCACAGTTAGCTCGATTGAAGACAGGAAGGTCACGTGGAAGAGTATAATGGAAGAAGGGTGTTCAGCTCATGACATCCGGGAACAGAGAGCAAAGGAAAAATCAGAAAGTAAAGGGCCGGGATCAGATAGGCTCCCCACGGTCACTACGCTCCCCACGGCCACATCCCGGTTGCTCCTCCCCCGTATAGGGATGCGGACACATGCAGAAATGGGCCTCCAAGTCGTGAGTGAGGTAACCATCAAAGCAATACTGGGTATCCCCACTATCTTATCAACAAAATGTATTATTCTACTTGCATCCTTGTCCATTTGACCATAACATGATCTTAATGTACATGAATAATGTGAACATTATTGTGTCACCGGAGACCGCTAGGAGAATTTCTTATTCACATCATTTTCAATTCTTTTATATATCAGAAGAAACACATTTTGATTCCTCTAACTCTCATTTAAAAGACCAGTATTACCACAAAAGAGAATAATTCTAATTAAATTATATTGAAACATTTTTTTTAAATCTGAGATTCGTTTTCAAAACAAATCCACCATCGTTATAAAAAGGCTCTTAAGGTTTCTCGATAAATTTAACCTATCTATCCATGTATCGACTCACACTACAAATATTTAGTAGCTAAAACTATCTCCTTACCCTGAAAAGAGAGGGGAGAAATATGTAAATCCTAAGAACTAGCTTTATGGTATGGATAGCACCACAAAGTTAAAGGAAGATACAAAACAGGTAGTGCTTCATTGTATTTTTTGAAAACCAGTAATCCCAAATTAGACAATGCTCCAGGGCAAGTTAAGGCTGTTAGGTGCGGATGGGAGGGAACTACACTGATTGGACGCAGGGCCTTCACACTAAGCTACACCCCTAGCCTTTTGCTTTTTTTTTTTTTTATTTTTTTATTTTATTTTGAGACAGGGTCTCACTAAGTTGCTATGTTGTCTGGGCTGGCCTCAAACTTTTCATGTTCCTGCCTCAGCTTCCTAGAGTACTGGCATCAGAAGCAGACTGAACTGTGGGATATGTCCAGCATTTAAATATGCAAGAGGAAGTCTTGTTAGTCATACTTAACAGCTGCCTCTGCTAACAAGTGACTGACGGCTTCTGAACAGAAACGGTGTCTGGAATTCAGATTCTAGATTTCTCTCCAACTCTGTCCTGTGTTACATCGTATCACCATTTGCAACAAAACCAATAAACCCCACTCTTGACAGGTATATCCTCTTACTAGTCTAAAAACAAATAACCAAGCAAGGAGTCATAATGTTTCCTTTCTTTCTGATAAAGCCTACTGAGTTCATACTGAGAACTAAGACCCCTCAGTATTTTTCGCCCACCTTTCTCCTAGCTGTTCTCCAATCTTTGAGCAGACAATGCTTTCGGGATTTGCTATGACAGTAGACATTTTTCTTCCACTTTAATGAGTTGTTTTGAACAAATGCTAGGATTACCAGTTGTAAGAAAATTTTAAAAAAGGAGATGACTGAGCCAAAGAGAAGGAAATGTTTTTGTCTCATCGTAGCTAAGTAGAAGTTGTTTATTGTGAGAAACATGAAGTCAATCAATCCAAGATAATTAATACTTAAGAAGTGCAAGGAGAAACATTTACTCATTAGGCCAAATTCATTTCCAGCTAGAGGCACTGTGCCAGGCCGGTGTTCCCAGTCCTCCGTCCTGTCATCTGAATGCTTCTCTGACCCTACAACTCTCACACATTCCTTGGGACCTCGCTGGGAAATTCCCCGATATCTCCCCCATCAATTCCAAATTCATTACAATTTCCCCCACATTTCTATAGTTCACTGTAGCTCCTCCATCACACTGTATATATATATATATATATAACAAACTTATGAGTATATATTTACATAGACGACTTTCCCCGAGGTTATGAGCCTCCTTACCTACAAGTTTAGTATTCATGAACGTATCTGTCAGTTTTGTGTATCTTAGCCCCTAGAAGATGTAATAAATCACTTATTTATTAAATATGATATATTGATTGAATTAAATAAATGGAGGCTACTGGTATAGAATTTTCACTTGGGGAAATACTTATATGTCTACATTCCATTTAAAATGGGATAAGCCACAAAATATATAGAAGACAAAAATTTTCTTTTAACATGAAAATATAAAATTCACCAATAATAATGTGTCATATCTCAGTTATTTAAATTTCCAGGATAAAATGTTTGATAATTTAGAGTACTAGAGAGAACATAAGGGAAAAAGAACTCACATATATTCTTTGTTTTGCACTTGGTACAGGGTCTACAGGGAGCATAGGGTCTCACTACTAGATTGGACTCGTAGCGATCCTCCTGTTTTCAGCCTCCCAAGCACTGGGAGTGTAGGTTCATGCCACCACACAGTCTCAATAACCACCTCAGCATGCCCCAGGATTAGAGCGGGGACTGCTTGCTGGGGATCAAACCCTGGCTGCTGTGCTCTGCCCAAGTAGGAGCTTTAGTTCACTGAGCTATCTGGCCAGCCCTTTGTCATATATTCTTAGTGAGAGTAAACATTAATTTTTTTTATGATTTTGTGCCTATCATCCAAAATTTAAAATGCCAGTCCTCCTGTTTTCAATTCCTTCTTTAGTTACTCACTTCAAGATACAACTGTACAGGCATGCAACTATGACCACGGCACAAGAGAGCCACAGAATGTGGTTGGAAGTGCTCATATACTAGTTAATAGCCATTCCTAGGGAACTCCTTACATTTTGGCACAAAGGCAGCAATGGGGGGGGGGCAAATAGTTAAATAGTTTATCAATCTTTGATATATTGATGTAAAGAGATTTATGAAATGTATTAATAAATTTAACTAAGATGATTATATATATGTATATATATATATAGAGAGAGAGAGAGAGAGAATATATTTATATACTTCAGTTTGTACAACAAGGAAAAATGATCACAAATTTATGTTTATTAATTCATAGGGTCTAGGAAAGGAGTGGACATGTACAGTTTTGGGGAGAAACATTAGAGCAGAAAACACAGTGTATATGAGGAAATTTTCTGTACCTTCAAACCCTGTGTACTATGTGCACACATTGTTTTTCAAAAAGCCATATTAAGGGCCGGAGAGATACCTTAGCAGCATAAGCACCTTCCTGGCAAGCAGAAGGTCCCAAATTCTGTCACCAGTACCAAAAAAAAAAAAAAAAAAAAAAAAAAAAAAAAAAAAAAAAAAAAAAAAAAAAAAAAAAAAAAAAAAAAAAAAAAAAAAAAAAAAAAAAAATCATATTAAAGCCAAATTACATATAGAATCTTCTCTTTGATTAAAAGTCTATCTTATTACCTAGCTTGTCTAAAATATTAAAATTAAGGAAGGGAAAAGATACACAGAAGTCAAAATTTTATTTCCCAGACAGTAACAAAGTACAGGTGATAATTAGAAGGCAGCAATGAGAAGCACGCCTTGGATTAACACCAGAAACGGTGCAGGTATTGATGAGCCTCGTCCACTAGCATGAAGGAGCTGCGTGAATAAAAGAAAAGAGGGTTCCAAGGTGCTCAGATTCTGAAATCTGGGCTGTAACTTGTGTTTTATTTTTAAAGTATGTATTCATTTCAATTACTACCATATAATTGAAATAAACTATAATTGACACCCATGTGTCTCCACTGAATTTCAATAATCTTGAGTATGAAAGCACAAAAACCTGACATATAGTAATAAAAACTAGAAAAATTCCATTGATCCCTACATCATCCAGCCTAAGTAAAAATCCCCTCAAAGTTTATGTATATATAACACTAAATCTATATAGCAAATAGGCAGGTCCAAAGATTCATTTACAGAAACACCTTTTGCTTGCAAGGGATGAGGACCATGGAAAAATATGTACAATATCATAACATTTGTCAACAAATTCTTCAAAACTACATGTAAGAAGAGGAGATTTATTTATTGAGAGACTTCCTTCAGGGCTTAAGAGGTAAATTTTACCAAACTCTCAAACCAACAGAAGCATTTATTATCTGGATTCATCTTTAGCAGAAAAAACAAAAAAAATGAGAACAGGCAGTGATGGCCTCTGCAGCCAACACCTTCTGTGGAGAGTGCTGCAAGGAGGTGGCTGAGGACAAGCCCTCACACACCATGGCCCTTGAAGGACACCCTGGGTGCCATCTCTGTTTTTTTTTGGGGGGGGAAGGGGGGGTCAGTCCATCCAGAGGGCGGGGCTGTGCAGTGTGCAGTACCAGGTATCAAACTGTGGTCCCTGAGCACTTGCTTGCCTAAGCAGGTGCTTTAGACTGCTGAGTTATCTCATGTCTCTGTTACTCTTCTCTCCTTGCTGGGACAAGTATCTGACATCCAAAATGAAGGAAGAAAAGGTTCATTTAGCTCATAGTTCCTGCAGGTTTCAGTCCACACTTGGCTGGCTCCAAGGCAGAGTGGCACATGGCAGAAGGCAGCCATTCATGGTGGCGGAAGAACAGCAATGCAGCAAAGAGCAATGGCTACTAAAGAACGTCTGTTATATTCCATTCAGGCTCTCTGCCCCAGAGTGGGATGTAGTAATCACACCCATAATCCCAGCAGTACTAATACCCATAATCCCAGCCTTGGATCATACATAATCCCAGTGGATCATGAGTTAATCACAAGCTCTAGCAGTCCCCACCCCATGACCACATGAGGCTTTGGGGGGACAAGTAGACACAAACCATAACATCTCGTCTGGTTTTAATAGCATTCAAATCAGTTATTTGCACATGTGCATAGAATAATTCAGGACAGTTTTCTTTTTCTAGAAATTGAATGCTTTCTGAAAATTGTCTTCCTTCCAGCAGCAGAGAAGTTATTCACTTGAAGACCTGAAAATGATAAACATGAGCATGGGCTTCACTGTGGACGGTGGAGGTTCAATTACTGTCAACTTGGGGAATGAAGAATGGAAAAGTCTTAGTTTATGGCTGGGTCTAACTCTCTTGGGATGAATATTAATTGCTCTAATGTGATTATGGTTTTACAGTTAATGCAGAGGAAAGAGGAGTGAACTACATAGAGGGACTGATCCAAAGTGAAGGCTTGTCAGTGATTAAGAGAATTTGGAGAGTAAATATTTCACCCTCCCCTTTATGCAGCCGGGTATAAATGCAACTATGCGCAGTTTTGTTGGTGCAGAATACAAGTTAAACCAAGAATCCTCTGATGCACCTATCCAGTGCCAATGTATCTTGTTTTCTTTCTTCCAGCACAGAAACACACAAATGTCAATGAAAGGAATCTAAATGCAATGTCTGCACCATTGGGCTTTCCTAAACTTGTCAAATTCTCTGTCCCACACAAGGTCCTAGGAAAGTTTGCATTTTTTTTAAATGAAATCACTACAAACTAGGCATTCCAGATTAATGCGCACACTGTCTTCTAATGGAAAGGAGAAATTACATGTGCTAAAATAATTTCTGATTAATAATTTTAATAGGTCCTGCAGTGTTTCATGAAATTCTTCCTCCTTAACTTCAGAGCCACTACTTCATCCTTGATTTTACTTTGCTTCTCTTTTAACATCATAGATTTCCCTCAGCCCACCCTCCAAGCATTACTACTTGCTGAGGTTACAGCCTCTAATCTCCATTTCTTAACTTTTCTTGGCATCCTCTTCTGTATTAAAATTGACAAAAAATTAAAGATGCCAGGGTCTGTGTCTTCAGACTGAATTCATCCATAAATTTTTATCACACATTTTCATATTTCCTCAGAAATCCCTACTTCCATGTTCCACAGGTGTGTAGAGACAGCATATCTACAACCAAACACACACATTTACCTGTTCTGTAAGTCTGATGAGCTCTGTCTTCATAAATAGCTACACTGGCCTCTCTCCAGTCCACAAATTCACAACCTTGTGAGCTACTCAAGATCCTTCTTGCCAGTTCCGCTCCAGAGTGTTAGACACTACTTCCTTAACATCTCTAACATCTGCCCCCTTTGCCTTCTTTCACACCATCATCACTTCTAGTCTTATTTTCCCAATATCTTTATTGAAAGAAGCCCAAATATCTTCAACTCAGCTTCCACAATGCCAGAACAATCACATCCATATTCAAGTAAATAACAACATTTCATTTTAGAAACTTTGCCTAACACTCAGGGTGACAACATGAACGCAACCCATGAACATCAGATGATTTTCCTTCATCTGCTTGTATCTTAATACATAAATTTAATTTCCTCTCCCTCCTTGAACCATGCTGTCTCATGTTCATAGTTCTAAAACTTTACAAATGCGAGCCGGGCGTGGTGGCGCAGGCCTGTAATCCCAGCACTCAGGAGGCTGAGGCAGCAGGATTGTTGTGAGTTCGAGACCAGCCTGAGCTACAAAGTGAACTTAAGGCCAGCCTGAACTGCATAGTGAGACCCTGTCTCAAAAAGACAAAAAAAAAAAAAAAAAAAAAAAAACTTCACAAATGCTCATGTACTTGGCTAGAATACACTGTCTTATTCCTTCCTCATAGGAATTCTTATCTATTCTGCAAAATATGGGACCATCAGCACCCACCAACTTTCCCTGGCCAGGACCCCTCTTTGCGGATCAGCTAAGCATGTTTGTTAGTAGAGACAGAACTTTCACATTGTAATCTGTTATTTGTTTTGTTTATGGCCTTTAGATCTGACATGGTAACCAAGAAGTCAAAGCACCAGTGGGAGAGTCAGATGAATAATCATATAAACTAAAGGACAGTTGTAAATATGACGGGCTCAGAAAAGAGGAAGTCCTGGCTCCGCAGGGTCTAAAGATGAGGTGAGGGTGTTTATTTTTTTTTCATTTATTTTTATTTTATTAAAATACAAATGTCAATCAGACAGTTTCAAGACACCTTAACCATACATATTCGATGAATTAACACATTGCAAACTATTTTCATAACGTTTTGGTATTGTACAAGGTGCATACATGATATTATATTTACAGGTATTATTTTAGCAGATATCTCTTATCAGTGAATTAAGAGTGTAGTTGCTTACTTATCTTATTTTTTATACCTGAATTATATCAAAAATTCAATAATTATTTACCTAGTGGATGACCATAGTACTAAAAGCCGACATAATATCCTGTCCAACCACCATTAGTGCAGATCTTGCCTCTCATAGAATTATGTAGAAGCACAG